>APFE030838288.1:251664-313795 GCA_000404065.3 Pinus taeda | reverse complement strand
AGGGTGGTCGATGACATCATCTACTACAGGGACTGGATCTTCTTGACTGAGGGGTCTCAGCTCAAGAAGAAGATACTCCAGGCATCACATGATTCCCCATTGGCAGGACATCAGGGTTTTACCAAAACCTACAAGGCCATTAAGGAGAGGTTCTCATGGAAGGGCCTCAAGGAGGACGTACTCCAACACATCTGGGAGTGCGATGTTTGCTAGAGGAACAAGGGAGAGATGAGCCATCCCGCAGGATTATTGCAGCCTCTTCCCATTCCGGAGGGGAAATTGGAGAGTATTTCGATGGATTTCATCACAGGGTTGCCCATGGTACAGGTCAAGGATTGTATCTTTGTCATCGTTGATAGACTGACGAAGTATGCACATTTCTTTGCCATATCTTCACACTATACAACAACACAGGTGGCCGAGCTGTTCTTCAGGGAGATCTTCAGGCTACATGGTCTTCCTAAGACCATTGTCAGTGACAGGGACAGCCGTTTCATGGGCGGGTTTTGGCAGGAGCTTTTCCGATTGGTGGGGATGGATTTGACATCGAGTACCAGTTATCACCCACAGATAGATGGGTAGACAGAGATAGTTAACAAGTGGCTAGAAGGCTACTTGCGTAACTATGTCAGTGGGCAGCAGTGAACATGGATGAAGTGGCTGCATCTAGGGGAGTACTGCTACAATACTTCACATCACATGTCCATTGGTATGCCACCATTCTATGCCTTATGTGGATATCATCCTTTATCTTTTGTCGACATGATGTTTGGTGATAGCAGGGCTCCTAGAGCCAAGATTTGGATCCAAGAGAGTCAGGATATCCTCCGAGCTCTCAAGGATAACATGGCTACAACGCAGAACCAACAGAAGCTGTATGGCGACCGGGGTCGGGTGGAGAGGCAGTTCGAGGTAGGGGACATGGTCTACCTACGATTACAGCCATACTGATAGTCATCGCTGAAGCAGAAGGGGGTTGAGAAGCTCAAGCCCCACTTTTATGGGCCATACAGGGTGATACGCAGGATTGGACAGGTTACATATGAGTTGGAGCTGCCCCAAGGCAGCAAGATTCATAACATTTTTCATGTATCATGCCTGAAGAAGGCAATGGGGTAGCAGGTGATCATGACGGATGAGCTACCACCCATGGATGATGAGGGGAATTTGGTATTGTAGCTGGAGGCTAACATTGACTCTAGGGAGAGACGGTTGCGGAGCAGGACAGTGCAGGAATTCTTGGTGAGGTGGAAGAATTTTCCGGATGACAATGCCACTAGGGAGAGTGAGGAGATATTACAACATCCATCACTTCAGTTGCTTGAGGACAAGTAACATTTTTCCGGGAGAGACTATAATATTCCTATTTAGCCATGGCTAATTGGAATATTCGATTTTGTTCAAATTTTGCCTTCTATAGTTATTTGTAAATAAAAAAAAGTGAGGACGGGGGACATAACTCACTTTTAGAATAAAAATTCACTTCCTAGTAGCACAACATTGTGACTTAGAGGGGAGCCAAGGGGGCCAAAAGGGGAAGCAGAAATGGAGCCCACGCAGACACATGGAGGGACTGCGCAGGAGGGAAGAAACACGTGGCAAGAGAGGAAGCACACAGGAGGAGGTGAGCCTTGGGATTGAGAGAGGAAAATGCTATAAAGGAGAGACGAGCCCCCTCATTTTGATCATTCTGGTTATAAGCATTTGTGATAGTCATTTCGACTTAGAGCACGCTGGTTGTTTAGCTAGTCTGCAGTACTATTTAGTGCATTGAGTCTCTCCGTTCGGAGATCTCACCCTTAGCCCCGGGGGACTTCGAGTGCCTACTCAGGCAAGGTATTTCCGTTGGCATTCCAGCAGTAGATCCATCAGCATTTCAACAGCAGTTTCAACGACATTTCAGCAGCAGTTTCATCAACGTCTTTGAGGAACTGCGTAGAACCCCAAGGGGGTGATTTTCGGGGGTCAGCCATTTCAAAAAAGCTTTTTGGGTTTTTCTAGGTTTTTTTAGTAGAGTCTGATTCCAGAATTTCAGCCTTTTCTGAGGAGAGGAGCAGCCCCAAATCCTCATTCGATTTCTAGCAACAGCAGTAGCACGACAGTTTCCCAGCAGTTGGGACACAGATCAATGTGAGGCCATTCCAGGAAAGCTTTCTGAGTTTTTCTGGGTTTCTTGAGTAGAGCCCAAACCCAGAGTTTCAGCTTTTTCTGAGGAGGGGAGCAACCCCAAATCATCATTTGTTTTCTAGCAGCAGCAGCAACATCCACGCAGAGAGGCCATTCTTGTCATTCTTAGAGTATTTCTTCACTTGCCTTATGCAAGTCGAGGTGCCATCTGTCTAATCACCTCTTCTACTCATTTATTTCTCAGTGTAATAAAATGGCTTAGCATTTCTCGCTGCATTTCTTGTGTATCTGCTATACTTCCAGTTTACATTATTATATGTTGTTCCACTGTTATTTTATCACTTCTGGGTTATTATATCATTTGCACATATTTGGTTGGAGTTTTTGCTGGGGTTTGAGGAATATTCTGGGTTAGGAATATTACAAGGCAGCGCAAGGCAACACCATACTACCATCAAGCAACATCATCAAAGATTGACATCAATGCCAACTCAACTAGTTGCAACCATGCTACAAGGAAGGCATTCACACATTAACTAGGCTACATAGGGTTGACATCAATGCCAACATGAGCTAGCTTCCATCATGAACCAACGCCAACATCAACTAGTTGGAACCATGCACACCATAATGCCAAAAATCTTCTTCCTTCATTTCTTCTTTGGAATCCAAACTTCCTTCTTCCTGCAGTCTTCCTGAAACATGCTGCATATGCTTGAAAATCACCTTCATCGGATCTTTGAATATTTCCTTTTGACATGAGCCTTGATTCTTCTTGAGTACATGTTGTCCATAGTTTTTCAAACTTTTGGAATTCCTTTCTAGCACATATGCTTGATGCAAATGAGTTCCATGAACCTGGTAGACCATTGAGTGCTGTAGATACTAGTTCCTTTTCATAAATGATCTCATATGTTACTTGTAATCGATCTCTTAATTGAGAAATCATAACGAAATATGATATTATGGTATAATTTTTTGTCATCTTCACATTACGAATCTAATTCTTCAAACTTATTGCTTGAACAATGTTGTTTATAGTGTATCATCCAACTAGGGCATCATACATATTCTTCAAGGAATCAAGATTTGTGACATAAGGAATCAAGTGATCTCTAATGGAGTCTACAATGATACTTCTAGATGTAATATCATCTTTCTCAGATTTTATTTTTTCTTCATTTTTTTGGGTTCATTGAATTTTCTTGTCACATTAAAGAGTTCATTATTTTCAAGAAGAAGATTAATCGTTGTTTTCCAAGCTCTAAAGTTTGTGGCTCCTTCCAATTTGTTTTTTGCCTTCATGTGGGAACCCATAGTCATAGACAAGTAAATAGATCTCAGATAAGGTCTTATTTAATGCTCTTCCTTTTACCATAGCTTTCCAAGAGTGATCTCAATGTCCTTTCCTTCACCAAAGCTCCGATACCATGATGATTTTCCTAGTGCAATAGATACAAGCACACATTTCTAAAATATTGATAATTGGTTCTAATGATATACATATTCTTTTAATAATTCCAATTTATCATTAAGCAATTACACTTCGGAAATTCAATGATACAACCATAAGCACATTAGAGATCACAATGCACAAAGATAACACAAGATTTACCCAGGGAAAACCTACTTAGGGGATAAACCCAACAAAATTTTCCTTAGAAAACTCTTTAATTCAACAAAGAGATACATCTAATGTTGCTAATCAATTATGAGGTCAAGCTAGCCAACAATGCTTACGGTCAAACCTGGTCAACAACCCTCATGTCAAGCCTCCAATATGCTCAATAAATCAGCATGATCTAATCTACCCTACGCCAAAATTCGACCTCCTAAAACATTCTAGAAACCTAGTAATTTGGTTGCCCAGAATATGTCACCCAAAAAATTGCCCAGAAACACATGTGTGTGATCTAGAAGAGAGAGAGATAGTTGACGAAGATGAATCTATCCTTCTTCTCCTTCTTCTCCTTCACTTGGTTTCCTAGAAACTATGTTTCTTGTGTGTGATCGAATGGTGCCTTTGTGGAGGAGGTCGAATGCTTTTATATAGTGATATGCCTATCCAAAATGGGTGTGTCTCTTCACTGGGGAAACTTGACTTGAGGGAGGGCTAACTTGACTAGTTTGGAGCCAAAAATTCAAAATTCATTTTTTTCTCTTTTAAATCCGACATGAAGAACATGTCTTACAAAAATTCTTTTAAGGGACAATCAAGGAAAGTTACATGAAGAAAATGTCTAACAAATTCTTTATACATTATAAGGGCTAAAATATAAATTATGAAGACTGACCATACCTACAAAATTTAACACAACTTAACTGCTATAGGATAGTGGATTCAACCAACAATCTTAGCTACTACAGGAAGTTGGCTTGACCTCCATTCTAGCTAGTTCAAACCTTATCCATCAACCGCTACATGAGAACTATGATGATGCAGAAATTTCACCCCCCAACAAATGATTTGACCCCCCTTTTAAAATTAATTGGAATGTTTAATTAACTCGACCTTCCACAAATCCAAATCGTCCTGCCTCAGAATTTGATTTACCACTAAGGGAATGCATCCCTCCTTACCAATTCGACTTTCTTATAAACTGTATTCACCCTCATTCAAACAACTAGCTATACAAGGTATATGGTCTCCCAAAAATTACTACTCATATAACTTCTCTAAGACCACTTGAAGTAACTTGGTCCTTACAAACAAGAATTTCATGTAACAAGGGGCTTAACCCACAAAAGTTTTTCAACCTTGCTAATTTAATTCTCCTCTAAGAACATAGGCTACCCTTCTCAATTAATTCAACATGTTTAATGATGGATCAATCTACCTCCAGAGATAAGAAAATTGACCTACACAATGAGTAAACTTGTCCCCTTGCTTGACACCTTCTTAACTTCCAAAAATTGGATTTATAAGTTAGAAACATGTGAGGAATTTGTATAGCCCATCCTCTTGATCCAGGTTATCGTTTGTTTATAGATGCATTAAAAGAATTATATATACAGTTTGTAGCTTAACCAAAGAGAAACCTTAAATGTGCACATGTAAGAGAAAGAAGAAGAAGAGCATAAAAAGACAAGAAGACAAGAACTTGATAACGAAGTTCGTCCCTCCTGGACTACATCTCTGAGCCCTGCTCAATCAATGGGGAGGCCTTCATTCATTAAAAATGGCATCAAAAGAAGTTGCATTCATCAGTTACAAAAATGAAGCATTATACCTCCATGCTGAAAATGCCCGAAAATTGGAGAGCTCTGCTGCAAAAACTGACACCACCATTGGATTCTCGTCGCCGAGAAGTGCAAAATTGATATAAAACTTGCCCAATTCTGATACTAGACCAAAATCACCCTCTTCAAAAATTCTGCGCTCCTTGCTTTGAAAAATGTCCCTGCTGATCCCTTCCCCTGCTCTGGGTAAAGGACTGAGTTTATATAATATTTCTGGTGGAGTTACCAAGAAGTTTGTTGTGGTTTATTGGTAAATTTTAAAAATAGTGTAGAGGAGTTCAGGTGGTCAAATCTTGCCCCTCCACAAATATCATAAGTTTTTTTTATGACCCCACCGTATATTTTGTACCAAACGAATTTTCCATACATCGCGACATAACCGTTTGTTAACAATGCAGGGATAACAAACCGTTTAATGTATGCAATGGTTACACGGGCGGTATATATATAGTGCCATAAACCCAAAATATGTTGCCGGCTTTAATGTGTGCTGCGGTGAGTTGGATATGGTATTAAGTTATATCGTGGAGCCCGAAACATGTGGTGGGTGATTAATACCTCCAACCATGCTTCCCTCATTCGTTGGTTTGATTTGATTTATATAGAGTTTGTTTTGGCTTATTACTAAATAAATAAATAAATAACTATATATATATATAAACCATATTTCCAATATGTTTTGTTTTAATATTTAATAACCACCCACCATCGATTTGCGTGAATGCCTTTCGGTTTGACTTCACGTTGGTTGTATTGTTTGGGTTGTTTTTTTAATATAACCGTATATATACAACCATATTATATATATGTTTTTTTTTTAATATAACCAAATTTATATTAACTTTTTTTCCAACTTTAGTTAATATATAGTTTTTTTTGGGATTTATGATTTTTGTTGCTTGTGCAGGTTTAGGAGGTCAATGATGGGATGCCAAGTGTCAAGATTCCATGTGGTTCCCACGCGCTGACTGGGATGCCATGTGGCGCACTGTGGGCCCCATTTTTCCCCTGCCATACCAAACTTTGAAGAGCTCTATCTTTTGCATACGAGTTCAGATTGACAAACCATTCGTGCCACCGCGATCAGGAAGATGAGCCCTCTCAACTGATACCACAAAATTCTTCTTTTTTCCATTCTGAATTTCGAGCCTTATCCATCCCCTTAGTGTCTTGAGATCCTCCTAGATCAATCCTCCCTATTGAGGAGCTTTTGGTCCTCCAAAAGCATTAGCACACTGTCAATCGCCTGCATGTGAAACTGGTACATTCTTGCAATCATGCACACCACACATGACTCAACAACCCCTCCTTGCCAAGAGTTCATAGCACACACTCATTGGCCAAGGATTACATAAAAAGTAATTAATGCCTCAAATACTAATAAGGAAAGGCCAAAATATCATCGTTGCATCTTGAAGTGATGGGAAACACGCCATCATTTTTACATTGCAATGTATGATTTACAATGGTGGCCATAACAAGATACTACTCCTAAAAAAACCATCTTAACAAAGTAGACCATCGTGACTGGTGCGGATTCATCTGTTGAACATGTTCATCTTTCAGCTCCTCTGGCGATGTTTTTGGAACATGGAGCATCGGACACGTGGTTTGTTGGTGTCCCTCTTTGTTACAATAACTACACCGATTTTTTCTCCTCCAAACTTTCGAGGATACCTTGGGGCGCTTCCCCTTGGTGTTTCTTCGAAAGGTGTTCATGGAGCCCTCACTATCGCTCGATTGTGAGGAAGGAATTTCATCGTCTGTTGTTGGTTGGTTACTAGCTATATTTGAATTTTCCTCCACTTCCTTTCTAGTGTACCCGATTTCTGCATGGTGCGGCAAATCCCTGACTTTGATGGGGTTTATGATGCCTTGGTCTTTGATGTCGAGGCCCCTTCCTTGATATCCTAGTTTCTTCATTAATTTGGATCCAATCCCTGTAGTATGGTTTTCAAAAGTAGCAAATTCATCATCATGAGAATCACATGAAATTGGAGAATCACTTTTTACCTCCAGATAGCTATGTTGCGGTTGTTCCAAGGCCCCATCCTTGGCTTGGAACTCGCGTAGTAACCTTTGGTTTGCATCACTGGCCTCCTATAGAAGCCTCCTTAGTTCAACATTCTCTGCTTGGATGTGGTGGTTGACCTCTTCAAGTTCTTGGAGTCCTGCTGAGGGAAGTGTCTTGGTTGAAATCCTTGATTCATAACCAGAATCAGACCCCAAACCTATGGGTCCTCTTGTCGCGACCCCCAAGGTTGCAAACTTCTTCTCATCACGGGAGTCAGACCCCAAGTCAACGGGCCTACCTCATGCAAATCCTGTAGCTGTGACTTTCTCATATTTCTTTGACTTGGAATCTTGGCTTTGTTGTATGGTGGCGATGACCTTCTGTTTCCCATTTATGTCATTCCTTTCAGGTCTCAGCTCAGGGTGCAACTTCCAGCAATTCTCTTCATCATGCCCCTCTTTCCCACAATGGGTACAAGAGGGTTTTTCTCCCCTTCTCTTGGCTGTTGCGGTTCTCTTTGATTGGTCATCTTTGTCATATTTTCCCCTGTTCTTAATATGAATGGCCTTCACACTGGCCGCATTAATGGTGGTTGGTTCAAACAATAACAATGAATGCCTAATATAATTATGTAACGATCCAATGTATTTAGTTACAATTTTAGGTGTATCAAGTGCAATACCCAAATTTAGTGCTTGCTTCCTAAATTCTTTTGTAAAAATTTGAACATCCTGACCTTTGCCTTGCCTTAAATACTGCTAGTTCATTAAAGCTTTTTTCATGTAACCCAACGGGTAAAATTGTGCCTTTAATGCAGAAATGAAATTAGGCCAAGAGGAATAAAGATTACCACTTCCTTACTGCTTTGTACTTTGCTCTCCCACCAGATGAGAGCGGTGCTAGTTAATCGCAAAGAGGCCAACTGAATCTTTGCTTCATCCTCCACGATCTGTTGAATCCTGCAATAGATCTCAATCTGCCTAATCCAATTATTAAGTTTTTCTGCATTACTTTCACCATTGTACATGGGGAGATCAAATTTAACATCTAATTTAAAGGAAGGCTTCTTAGATGCATCTTTGGAATTTCGATTATTATGATGGTGATAAGAAGAGGAAGAACTTCCTCTTGTGGAAGGAGAAGGAGGTGGATCTCCTCCATCATCATCTCCATGTACTGAACCTTGTCCTTCTGGAGTTTTCCCCTCTACATTTTCTAGTTTCTCGAGCTTTGAGAACAACTTCTCAACACGACCTGCCATCATATAGAAAGTCTTGTGGAAGTTGAGCTCCTCCTCATACCGAGCCTCTTCATCTACCATGTTTCTCCTTCAATGTGCACACCTCGCCTTAGGATCGAAAGATTGTAATTCTCGTTCGCCTCTTCAGAGCTTGTTTCTCGTTAGCATACAAACATGAAATTCACATCTAAAAACACCTGCTCTGATACCACTTGATCCAGGTTATCTTTTGTTTATAGATGCATTAAAAGAATTACATATACAGTTTGTAGCTTAACCAAAGAGAAACCTTAAATGTGCACATGTAAGAGAAAGAAGAAGAAGCACATAAAAATACAAGAAGACAAGAACTTGATAACGGAGTTCATCCCTCCTGGACTACATCTATGGGCCCTGCTCAATCAATGGGGAGGCCTTCATTCATTAAAAATGGCATCAAAAGAAGTTACATTCATCAGTTAGAAAAATGGAGCATGATACCTCCATGCTGAAAATGACCGAAAATTGGAGAGCTTTGTTGCAAAAACTAACACCACTGTTGGATTCTCGTCGCCAAAAGGTGCAAAATCGATATAAAACTTGCCCAATTCTAATACTGGACCAAAATCACCCTCTTCAAAAACTTTGCTCTCCTTGCCTTGAAAAACCTGCCTACTAATCTCCTCTCCTGCTTTGGGTAAAGGACTGAATTTATATAATATCCCTGGTGGAGTTACGAAGAAGTTTGTTGTGGTTCATTGATAAATTTTAAAAATAGTGTAGAGGAGGTCAGATGGTCAAATCCCACCCCTCCACAAATATCATAAGTTTTTTTTTATAACCCCACCGTATATTTTGTACCAAATGAATTTTCCATACCCCGCGACATAACCGTTTGAACAACCATTTATTAACAATGTGGGGATAACAAACCGTTTAATGTATGCAGTGGTTACATGGGTGGTATATATATAGTGCCCCCGTTTCAACCATAGCCCGAAACACATAAACCCAAAATATGTTGTCGGCTTTAATGTGTGTTGCAGTGAACTGGATATGGTATTAAGTTATATCGTGGAGCCTGAAACGTGTGGTGGGTGGTTAATACCTCCAACCATGCTTCCCTCATTCATTGGTGTTGATTTGACTTATATAGGGTTTGTTTTGGTTTATTACCAAATATATATATATATATTAACCATATTTCCAATATGGTTTTGTTTTAATATTTAATGACCACCCACCATCGATTTGCGTGAATTCTTTTTGGTTTGACTTCAGGTTGGTTGTATTGTTTGGATTTTTTTTTAATATAATCATATAAATACAACCATATTAATTAATATATAATATATATATATAATATATATATATATATTTTTAATATAACCAAATTTATATTAACCTTTTTTTCCAACTTTAGTTAATATATAGTTTTTTTGGGATTTATGATCTTTGCTGCTTGTGCAAGTTTAGGAGGCCAATGATGGGATGCCAAATGTCAAGCTTCCATGTGGTTCCCATGTGCTGACTGGGATGCCATGTGGCGCACCGTGGGCCCCATTTTTCCTCTACCATACCAAACTTTGAAGAGCTCCATCTTTTGCATACGAGCTCAGATTGACGAACCATTCGTGCCACCACGATCAGGAAGATGAGCCCTCTCAACTAATGCCACAAAATTCTCATTTCTGCCATTTTGAATTTCAAGCCTTATCCATCCCCTTAGTGTCTCGATCCTCCTAGATCACATCTAGACTAGCTAGGGTGGTTGATTGTCATCACTGAAACTAGTTTTGATAAGTTATGGTGTATGATCTCAACACAAATATTGATCTATGCCAAAATTCTCAATGAGCTCTCAAATTAGAATATAAGACAAATCACTAGTCCTCCCCATGAGAGAAATCCAATCTTTCTTTTAATGTCATGGGAAGTCAAAATACCATGGGTGATTACCATGGGTTTCCTTAATAAAGTGACTTGATAAGTTTTTATTCCTTAACTAATAAAAAATCACTTAATAATATCTTTTTAATTTAGTTACTCAACGTCACCTCAGAGATGACATTAACTGGTTAATTGATGCCCTTTTTTTTACTATATCCTATGGGAATATGATAGGATAATGAGTCATTCCGCTATGATGATCACTTGGAAAGGGACACGAAAATATTCCCTTCCTGAGATTGATTGTCCTCAAGCAATTACAAAGCAATGTGCTACAAAATATGCTCTCCTTACCATGTGGCATCCACCTCCAACAAGTGTCCCCACTTGATAAGATATTCCCTTCTTAACCTACTCCTCAACCTTTTCTCTCTAGTTTCCTAGATCTTCTTAAGGATCAAGACTAGTAGATCGATGGCAACTCCGCTAAAGATATGACTTGTTGCCTCAATGCTCTTTTTAGGCAAGATACATGAAATACATTATGAATTCAAATCCCTTATGATAGTTTGAGCTCATAAGCCACCTCTCTAATCCTTTGTATCACTCTATAGTGACCATAGAAATGAGGCTTCAATTTATCTGGCCTACTTTTTTTCCAGCGTGGTCTGTCTATATGGCTGCAATATCAGAAAAACCACGTCTCCTTCTTCAAAGTTTCACTTAACCTTGTGTTTGTCTACATACGTCTTCTGTTAATTCTAGGCCATATACAAATTCTCCTTAAGAGTACTAGGAATGTCTTGACACTCTTCTATCTAATATTTGGCCTTGATGGCTCTGTTGTCCCTGAAATCTAAGTCCACTAATGAAGGAGAATCATAGCCAGACAATGCTCAGAACAGAGTCATAGTAATGGACATGTGGTAGATGGTGTTGTCGAAATGGTCACCTATGTGAAACCATTTGATCCAAGATCATTGTTTTGCAGTCACATAGTTGCGTAGATATTCCTTGAGCTATTTGTTTGCAATCTCTATGTGACCACTAGTTTGAGGGTGATAGTTGGTGCTGAGAGTTAGTTTTGCGCCAACCAACATAAATAGGTCCTACCAAAGTACACTAAGAAACCTACAATCCCAATCACTGACAATGTTCTTAGATAACCCATGGGGCCTAAACACCTCTTAGAAAAATAATTCTACCATCTGTATTGCCTTGCTTTCTAAGGGAATGGCAAAAAAGAGCACAATATTAATCAACCATTCAACAACCAAAAAGATGCATTCTTTACCCTGTAACAACCCCAAGTTAAAAGTTCATGTAATGAAGTTAATAAAGTTATAATAAGACCAAGGTCATGACACATTTATTCCAAGACGAATGTTGGGAAAAACATCCTAATGGGTGTTCATTTGGTTTATTTTGGCTAAAAGGAAATTGGGAAAGACAATGATAAAGGCTTTGAAAAGGAAAAGAGGCATTAATTAAAATTTTATTTATGAAAATAAAGAAATTAGGTGAAAAGTAAGGTAAAAGGTCACATGTTGCATGCGAGGAGGTAATTGAAGAAAATAGAGGCTTCATTAATAAAAAGCCTTCTATGGATCAATTCACGGCCTTTTGACAATTTTGGGTTGGATCTCTCTCTCTGTTCTATACTATCTCATACTCTTGCACACTTAGAGCATATTTGGAGCACTCTAGCATTGGAGAAAGGAAGGCACAGGAAGGACAAAGAGGAAAAGGGAAGCAAAGACCAAGTAAGGAAGAGTTAGATCAAGTGACTACAACGAGATTACTTGCAAATATCGAGTTGCATGTATGATTTCCTTGTTAGTTTTAGCATGCATGGTAGATGTATGTGTGTATTTTGTTCTCTTGCTATCATTGGCATGGGTTTTTCCAGGTGTGACAATGGTTTCGGTCTTGCCATGCAATTTCTGGATAGCCATGGTGTGATGGGGTTATTTTACTTGGTTAAGTTGGATTGTCGAATGGTTTTGAAATTGAGTGGGGTGGTCTCAGGAAAATTCCCAAAGGCCTAGGAATCCCTTGACTGATAAATGGAAGGATACATTATAAAGCATAAGGGTGGAGATAGGAAAATTCCTTGCAGTTTAGGTAGAGATATTCAGAGGTATCCACGCTTGCAAAGGGCCTAGTGAGCCCTTGACCGGTATATGGCGATATTGCGGTAAAGCATGTAGTGTATGTTTATTTGTTTGGGCTTAGGAATCCCTTGAATGGTAACGACAAGATACATGGTAAAGCATGGTTGTATAGATGAGGGTTTCAGGCCTAGGAATCTCTTGACTAGTAATGGAGGGATACATGGTAAAGCCTAGTAATCCCAGGTTGGTTTTGTTGTGAGTCCCATATTCATGCTTGGAATATGGCACGAGGGTGATTGGTTGAAAGAAAGATTTAGTTCACCCCAATCTATGGTTGGGTGGTACATGGAAGTCCATGAGTTGGTTGGATTTTCATATGGTAATAAGAGTTCTTTTTCCTTTGTATTTCATGAGTAAATGTACTTGCTATTATGTGGCTTTGATGATTATTCTATCATTTTATTAGTCAGGTTATATGTTGGTTATAAGCATGGTTTTATGACAAACTTTAGCTATGGCTCTCATCATGTTTTGGTTAGTAAATGAGTACTTAATTAATGTATAACCTAATAGATTATAATGCAACTATTTTGAGAGGGCATTAGGCCTTCTTGACGAATCTCAGATAAGTATGAGTCCCCTATATTCAAAGGTGTATTTATGACCTGTACATTACATGTTCATGATGTGTTTGACAAAATTCCTGTCATGGTTAGGATAGGTCAGGTTAGTTCCTTGTTAAATTTTTGCATTAGAGACATTGTTTCCTTATTATTTATCATCTCTAAGAGTTTCATTAAGTTATGGGCAGAGGCTTGGGTCCTAACCCTAAAAAAGTGGCTAAGATCTCGGGGTTGCTAGCACAAAACTAAATGAAAAAGGCTACAGTTTCTAGGATGCAGGCTCATCAAAGAGAATGGGGGGTCTCAGCCACTGGTTTTCCTTGTCAAGGAGTGACTGAGAGCCCACATTAGTGAACATATATGTTAACTCAAGTTTTGGGCCCCTGGGGCGGTTGGTTAGATTTTGGGGGTCCTGTAGCACCTAAGGGAGGTCTGTAAATTTTTGGATCATTGGTTCCACTTCCTTAACTATGCTTAGGGAGTTGAATCATATCATGGGAAGAATGTGTTGTCATGCATGCATGTAGGTTGTATATGTGCTTGTTATGTATGCATGGTGGTGGTCATTGTTACGGTTGTGTTGTCATGTAGAAGTTGGTGATGTTGTTGTTGGGATGTGTTTTTCATGAATGCAAGTCTGTTGTATATGCATTTGTTATGCATGTTGATGTATATATGTTGTTATCCATTGTTATGGGCATGGTTGTCATGCATGACGTCATGGTATGCAGTTGGTATTATCATGTAGGATGTTTATATATTGTTATGATTATGATTATACATGTATTGTGCTAATCTGGTTGATCTTGTATACGAGATATCCTCTCATGAACTATACTAAGGCATATTGGTTATGTTTATATTTTGGTTTAGCTAACATGATATACTTGCAGGAAGAAGAAGATCAAATATGACTATCAAAATGGTGGATTATATTTCACAAGATTCTATCTATAGATCAGATGAGCAGCATGGTGATGAGTACTCCCCTCACATAGGAGACACTTTGAGAAGTTTGAAGGCAAAGATAAGAAGTATTAAAGTAGATAATGATAGAATCATTCAGTCACAAGAGAGACTTGCTAGGGCATAGGAGAAACAAGCAGAGGTCAATGTAGTTATTCTTCAAAGTTTTTCAGAATTGCAGAGACAGGGACCACTTACGATCAGTCATGGATAGGAAGACATGACTAATGGAGCCTATGGTAGCAAATATCATGATGGGCATAGGTCGGACACGGATGATGCCATCAAGGATGGAAAATATTGGACACACCTGACAGGGGAGGTAGTGGACATGGGATTTATTCTTGTTCTGGTTCAGACAGGTACCATGGTCACCATCGCTATCATCCTTATAGGAGGAGTGATAAGGGATATTTTTTGGATGAGTTCAAGAAAGCTAAGTCACCTACATTTGATGGAGAAATGAAGAAGTCATAGGATGCAAAATCTTGGTTGCTTGGGATGAATAAGTTCTTCAGATTGCATGACTATTTAGAGAACATGAAATCCAGGATAAATACCTTTAGTCTTAAAGGTAAAGAAGACATTTGGTGGGAAGACATGAAGGATGTGAGAGGCATTCGAGAAGAGAATTTGACTTCGAGGGAATTTGAAAGACTTTTCAAGAAGAAGTATCTATATGAGAGATACTATGATGATAGGGTGAAGGAGTTCTATAAGTTGAAGATGATTTCTATGACCAATGAGGAGTATACTAGCAGATTCTTGGAGTTGTTGAGGTATGTGCCTTATATTAAGGAGGAGAAAGAAAATATTTAGAGATTCATCTGTGGGTTACTAGTAACATTCAAAGACATGATTGAGTTCGGTGACCCTAGATCGTTGCAGGATGCCATCACAAAGTTGAAGCAATGTTATGAGAAACTGAAGCATAAGACAGAGTCTAAACAAGGTTGGAAAGGGAAAGACAAAGCTAAGGGAAGGTGGCCACCGAAGGGAACAAGACCTCAACATGCAGGTGAGAAAGAGAATGTGGTTCCTTACAATAAGTTTAATGTAGTTGGAAATGGACATGGGTCACAACTTTGAGGGAAGCAGAATAAAGGTGAGGGTGAGGGACAATTGTAGTGTTGGATATGTGGCAAGGAGCATCTCAAGAAGGATTGTCTATCATATTAGGGTGGTAGGCATCATATATACAATGCATAGGAAGCACAAACAGTTGGAGATGTTGGACAGAGCATTCCCCAGATCTATGAAGTATTAGATAACAGGCAGGCAGATTACCAGACATCTATGATCGATATGGACGATAGGCTTTGTGATCAAGTTTCTTGAATTTTGATTAAACCTAGATATAATTATAGTTATGTTGACCCTGACCTGGTGGATAAGTGCGGTTTGAATAAAGAAGTGCATGTAGGGTCTAGGTTAGTGCATTTGGATACATGTACTAAGAAGAGAGTTCATCACTGGGTAAGATCTTGTGCATTTGAGTTGAATGGTATGCCTACATTAGCGCATCTGAATGTAATTCCATTGGGATCATACAATATGCTTCTAGGTATGGATTGGTTGTGTCTTCACATGACCAAAGTAGATTGTTATGACAAGTCTATTGAGTGCTTGGATGATAATGGAGAACAAAGAATCTTGTAGAGTAAGAAGAAGGCAACATCAGTTAGAATGGTTACACATTTGCGGACCAACTGTAGTCACAAAAAAGGATGTGTATTGTTTGCAATACATATTTCTAGTGACAAATGTAACGAAATTGAGGATGCAAATGTCTTGAAAAAGTATCCGCTTCTGCAGTTGTTCCAAGACGCATTCCTAACAGGGATTCCATTTTTTTAGCTTCACAAGGAAGTGGTATTTTCTATTGAGTTGGTACTAGGGGAAGCACCAACATCAAAGACACCATATCGGATGAGCACTCCAGAGTTAGTAGAATTGAAGTTGCAGCTGAGGGAAATGCTTGACAAAGGATACATTAGGCCAAGTGTATCATTGTGGGGTGCACCAATGTTGTTCGTGAAGAAGGATGGTACTCTTATACTGTGCATTGATTACATGTAGTTGAACAAGGTAACCATCAAGAACATGTATCCATTTCCGAGGACCGATAATTTGTTTGACCAGTTGAAGGGAGCAATGGTGTTCTCGAATATTGCTTTGAGATTAGGATACCATCATGTACGCATTAAAGAAGAGGACATTTACAAGACTTCTTTCCAGAGCAGGTATGGGCATTAGGAGTTTGTTATAGTTCCTTTTGGTTTGACTAATGATCTAACAAATTTCATGTGCTTGATGAATAGTGTGTTGTGCCCTTACCTGGAAAAGTTTTTATTATATTCATTGATGATATATTGATATATTCTACGAATGAGGAAGAGCACGCTGAACACTTAGAAACAATATTGATACTTCTAAGAGAGCATCAATTGTATGCCAAGATTAGTAAATGGAGTTTCTTTCAGAAAAAAGGTACTTACTTGGGACATGGTTTCCAAGGAAGGCATTGCAATGGACTTGGAAAAGATAAGAGCTATCATGGAATGGGAAACTACTAGGAATGTGGATGAGGTTAGATCATTCATGGGGTTGGAAGGTTACTACAGGAGGCTCATCAGGAACTTCTCTCGAATTTCCTATCATATCACCTCGTTGCAGAAGAAAGGAAAAAAATTGAATGGATAGAGGAATGTGTAGCAAGTTTTGAGCAGTTGAAGCAATTGTTAACAAATTCTCTAGTTCTCAAGATTGCAGATCCGGATAAAGAGTTTGTGGTGTGTGCACATGCTTGCAAGAGAGGACTTGGTGGAGTCTTGATGAAATAGGAACATGTGGTATGCTATGTGTTGAGCCCCAAAATTGCCTCTTTTTCAAGCAATTTCTTCACCCTTCTTCCTTTGTTTTCCCATGCTAGTGCATCCTAAACCATCAAAATTCATTGCATGTTGATTCCAAGAGTACATTTTAGTGATTTTCAAATTATATTATTATGTGTGTTATTTGGATAAGGTTTTGTTCTTTAGCTACGAAACGTAGCCACTTTCCGCAGCTAACTGGCAATTCTGCAACTATCTTCATACTTTTGTAGGTTACAGGTGTCGAGAAGAGGAACGAGCCACATGGGTAACTCAGGAAATGTCAACACATAGATAGAGTCCTATTCATTTGATCAGATTCGAGGGAAAAGACCCTGGTCAAAGGGGAGTCAACAGAGAAGTTCTACAACAGTTAGAATTCTATTTTGGCACGCAATTGAGTCCGAGGCCTGTTCCTGAAGCTGAGGATTCGTTTTACCACTTGCATAACCAAATCCAACACCCACTATGCAGAGATTTACTATTTATGCCAACCGAAAGGCTAAATCCTCGGATGCATGACCTGTTCACTTGTCTACCATAGAAGATTTTCCTCTTAGAAATAGTTATGAATTTTTCTTATAAATTCCAGTGTTGAAACACAGAACAAGTTAATGTTTTTATTGCTGAAGTAGTGCCATTTCCGTTTGTAATCAAGAGACACACAGTCTTCTGTTTTCATAATATAAAAATTATGTTTTCATATATGGCTGCCTGAGCGTGTGAAGTAGATTTGCGTTGCTAATCCAAGGCCGTGTAGAGGGCCCCTGCGTGGCTGAGGTTCCTTTTTTGTTTCTATGTATTTATATTTGTGTTTTCTTTCGTTCAATTGTATATTTCTTGTGTTTTGTTTATATCCATAATCATTCTAACATTGTATATATATTACAACTTGTCACTTGTTTTTATTAACCCTGATAGATGCATTTTAGAGTCGCAGTAGTTCTTTAAATTTGTTTATGCTCGAGCTTCTTAGTTGTAGTTTTGAACTTGCATCAAGTAGCATTTTTAGACTCACTTATTCTGTTGTTCTTTAGTTTCCAAGTTCAAGGTGTTTTATGATTTTGCTCAATAGGATAGACACTCATTACATAAGTACATGTTTCCGTAGCCTTTAGTTGATGGTTTACCTTCAAAGCTAATTGGCGAAATATGGAGTTTATGAATGAGATTTTCTTGTTGTTCAGTACCTTTTCTTTCTTAATATAGTCACTCATGTTATAAGCTAATATTTCGAGAGCCTTTAGTTGATGAATTCAAGCTAATTGCCGAAGTGTTATGTTTATAAATGAGTTTACTTGTTGTTCATTAGTTTAGAGTTAAATAGTTTTAATGCCATTTTCTCATATTATAAGCTAATATTTCCAGAGCCTTTAGTTGATGAATCCAAGCTAATTAGCGAAGTGTTATATTTATAAATGAATTTACTTGATGTTCATTAGTGTAGAGTTAGATAGTTTAAATGTCATTCTCTCATGCTATAAGCTAATATTTCCGGAGCCTTTAGTTGATGACTGATTTTCAAGCTAATTGACGAAGTGTTATGTTTATGGATGAGATTATTGGCTGATCATTAGTTCAAAATCAATTTCAAGTTTTACATTTTCCTTTAGTTTAATTGCAGTAGTTCATTAGACTTTTAAATTTTGCAAATAGAATAGACAACAAAAGTAGTAGTTTTGATTCTAGTATTTCATTCTTAGTTTGATATAGATAGCTGCACTTCCATTTTCTAATTCAATTTTTAATTTTGTAGATAGCAGTATTAAGAGTCTTTTCTAGCTCATATTTTGGAAACCACTATAATAGCAAGAAAATAAGCTTTGTCTTCATCTTCTTGAAAACTCCATTTCCAAACTGGACCTAAAAAGCACTTTTTCAGCAGTAGATTAAGATTTCAATTACATTGCAGAACTTTATGAGGTCAAAAGAACAAAACCCTAAAACAACATAAACTTGAAAATATTGAGGTAAGAAAGGGTTATCTAGCACATATAGTGCACTACACTTCATTAGTTTACGACACCCGGATTGATAATTTATGTAGCAATTTAGGACACTAAATTGACTAAACATTTTGGCGCCGTTGCCGGGGAAGTGTAACTAGGTAGCTTATCTCTTACATTCATAATTTTTTTTTAATAATTTCTTAAGTATGCTCTCCTCTTGCACTCTGTGTGATCTGGAGGATCAGAAAGAGAATTGTTATTCCAACTAAAAAAAAACAAAACAAAAAAATGACATGCATAGAGAAAGAGATTCTAGGGGTAGTAGCTAGGGGCAGAAGTTCGATTTTCACAACTCCAACTACTCCACCAAGAATTATAAAGGACACACCTCTATCCTAAACTCATACTCCCAGCTTTAGGATTCCTGGAATTCAAGGGGCAACAACTCAATTAGAAGATTCTCCCACTTCATCTACTAAACCAGATCTAGGAGGAACCCTTTTTCACCTCTATAGGGGGAGCCTATTGTAGTTGAAGAAGTAGGAATACCTAGAGAAGAAGAAGAAATAGAAACTCTCTCTCATCAGCCATTGATAGAAGAACCAAAAGATTCTGAGGAAACTATCATGGCAGAAGAAGAGCAAGATGGAGAATTTTCACTATTTGGAGGAGGGGGTAGAGGTAGAGGTAGAGGAAACAATGGAGGAGTTGGAGGAAACAATGGAGGAGGTAGAGGAAATAGGGAAGGAGATAACTCATTTGGATTCCATATAGTAGATGAGGAAACACATACAACAATGAAAAACATTTCACCATTCGTCCTCCCAAACTTTTATGGGTTGAGAAGTGAGGATTCTGAAACATTTTTGTTTGAGATTGAAGTCTTATGCCGAACTTATGACTATCTAGAAGACTCTCAAAAACTCAAATTGTTCCCTTCAACACTAAAAGGGGTTGCTCTAAAATGGTTTATGGGATTAGTCGCTCAATCCATTAGGACTTGGACTTATATGAGGCAGGCATTTTTGGATAGATATTTGGATTACTGTATGCCTACCAATCATAAGGATGAGGTATTCAAAATGATGCAAAGGGAAGATGAAAACTTAGAGGATTTGCTGGAGAGATTTAACTACAATTTGAAAAGAGCAAAAATGAACAATTTAGATGAAGAGACCTTGAAAGCTCTTTTGTTGAAAGCCATTAGATATGAATGGATAGATATCTTAAACATGATGGGGAAGGGAGACATCTCTCAACTTCCATTGAGTGACATAGCAGAACAATGTGTCCATCTCTCAAGAGGGAAATCTAAAACTGGGAAAGGACCTAAAGATCCTTCTCTTATTAGAGCAAAAAAACCTGCAACTGGAACTGTAAGTAGGGCAGAAATTGGCAATATCCTTGATGAGTTCAAAACTGATATTTTAGAGAGCCTTAGTGAGCAGCTAGACACCCTCAAAATCCAAAACAAGCGGAAAATAGAAGTTGATGCTTTAGCCATATTTTGTCCAAAATTTAGAAAGAAACATGCCCTAAGGGAATGCCCCTTAGATACAAGAGTTGTAAAAACTTGTATGATTTGTTCAGAAAGTCATGAGACCAAGGATTGTCCTTCAATCCCAGGTCTTAAGGCTGTCTTTCAAGAAGAAGTAGCCCCAAATTCCGTAGAACCTCTTTGTTTTGTTACAAGAAGACCTTGTTAAGGGTCGCAAAATCGAGGATTTAACAATCCACTGAATTTTCAGCCCCCACCAAACTGGAAGCCTTGGAAACAACCGTGGCCTCAACCTCAAAATCAGTATCAATCTTAACCATGGATACAAGGGGTACAAAATCCTTATGGGAGATTTTCTCAATATTATCAATATCCTCCATCTTATCAGAGCTATCCTCCCCCACAAAATCAACAACAAAATCAACAACCACAACTTCCAAATCAAAGCCGTCACCTTTCATTGCCATTTCCACAACAACAACCTCCACAACAAAGTCAAAATCCTCAACTCTTACTTCCATTTCAACAAAATCCAAATCAACTACCAGTCCAACCATTACCAAACCCCAATAATAAAAGCCCTCAGAATGCTGACATGGTAGAAGGACAACAATTTCCTACTTACATGATTGTTCCTCTAGATCTTAATGATGTTCAACTTAGATCTGGTAGGATTTTAGAAAAGGAAAAAACTTCTATAGATATTCAAGAGCAAGATGCTTTTGAGGAGGACTCTCTGAAAGTCAATAAAAGTTTTGAGGGGACATCCCTTCAAAACCAGAACATTCAAAAAGAAAAGAAAAAGAGTCAATCAACACAACTCCTATAGTTGAGCAACCTGCATCTACTTCCACACCTCCTTTTCCTGAAAGATTACAAATTGATAGAGGAGTGGAAAAACAGATCTTGTTGCCCAATTATGATTTCCTAGATGAATTAAAGAATATTTGTATCAAGATTCCCTTATTACAAGCCATTAGAGAAATTTCTATTCTAGCAAAAACAATAAAGGAGTTGAGCATCAAAAGACCAGGTAGAAAACCAAGAGACGCAAAAAGAATTCACCTGGTAAGAAAAATAGCATATATTGGGAAAGATTACCATGCAGAAATATGGGGATCCAGGAAGTCCAATTATCAAGACACAAATAAATGGGATTGAAATTCCAAATACATTGATTGACTTAGGGGCAGCAATAAACATTATGAGTAGATAGACTATGGAATAGCTTAAACTTCCTAATCTTCTTTACACACCTACCTTACCGCAACTTGCAGATAGATCAGTAATCAAACCAGATGGTGTGTTAGAGGACATTTCAATCTCCTTAGATTCTTGGGAATATCCTGTGGATTTCATGATTTTAACTCCCAAGAATAATCTAGGAGGACACCCACTTATCTTAGGAAGACCTTGGCTAGCCACAACTGATGCCTTGATTAGTTGTAGATCTGGTGACATGTACATTTCTGATGGTAGTTCAACAAAGAAATTTACTTTATATCCTCCAGCAAAAGCAATTACAGAAATAGATGACAATGAATGGGTCAATGATGAAGATGTTATACAACCTATCTTTACTATATCAAGAACTAGTGAGGATAGTCAAATTTTGAACACATTAGAAAATTTTGGAACTTCTTCAGAATATGATCATGCACAATTTCAGTTAATTCTAATATTGAAACTTTTCATTTAGGTAGACGTCCCTCTATTCTATGGAAGAGTTTGGTAGCTCTGCAATTTAAATTTTTCCAGGTAGAACATTGAATATAAACAAAAACTTGGAGAAATTACAACAAGAGGAGCTAACCAAAATCTTACAAAAACATTATGCTGCCTTTGCATGGGAGTATACTGATATGAAAGGTGTTGACCCTAAGACTTGTATCCATCATATCTATATTGAGGAAAACAATAGACCAATCAGATAACCTCAGAGAAGGATGAATCCAAATCTTCGGGAGATTGTGAAAGAAGAGCTCCAAGAACTACTCAATGTAAACTTCATTTACCCAATCTCAGATAGCCAATGGGTTTCTCCCTTGGTAATTGTGCCTAAAAAGAATGATAAGTGGAGGGTGTGCATTGATTACAAAGAATTGAATAAAGCAACCTTGAAAGGTCACTTTCCTTTGCCCTTTATAGATCAGGTATTAGATACATTAGCAGGTAAAAAGTACTTTTCATTTTTGGATGGTTTTAGTGGTTATAATCAAATTCAGGTAGCACTTGAAGATCAGGATAAGACCACATTTATTTGTCCATGGGGAACTTTTGCCCACCGAGTGCTTCCTTTTGGATTATGTAATGCACCCGCAACATTCCAAAGAGCAGTACTAGGAATTTTTTCTGATCTAATACATGATTGTGTATAGGTATATATGGATGATTTTACAGTCTATGGTAACAAATTTGAAGAAGCCTTGGAAAATTTGGGAAAAGTCCTTAAAAGATGTAAAGAAACAAACCTTTCATTAAGCCATGAAAAGTGCTTTATGATGTTTACGGAAAGATTGTTTTAGGACATCACATTTCAGGAGATGGGATTAAAGTAGACAAATCTAAATTTGAAGTCATCTCTAGGTTACCAATTCCAAATTGCCAAAAAGATGTTATAAGTTTTCTAGGATTTATAGGATATCACAAAAGATTCATAGAAAATTTTACTAAAGTAGCATCTCCACTCTTCAAATTGCTTACAAAAGATTGTGAATTCAAGTGGAATCCTGATTGCCAATTAGCATTTTAAGCCTTGAAAACAAAAATATCTGACGCACCTATCTTAAGAGGACCAAACCGAAAACTTCCTTTCCATATTTCTACAGATGCTTCAGATACAGCCCTAGGAGCTGTACTGGAACCAAAAGACTTGATTCCTTATGCCATTTACTATACAAGCAAGAATTTGACTCCCAATGAGTTGAATTATACTGTGACTGAAAAAGAGTTATTAGCTATTGTTCATGCAATTAACAAGTTTAGACATTATATAACTGGCTATGAAACTTTTTTCATACTAATCACTCTACAATTAGATATTTGATGAATAAACCTATTTCTAATGGAAGAGTTACAAGATGGATTTTACTTTTGCAAGAATTCAATATTACTGTGCTAGATAGACCTGGAAAACAAAACACAGTTGTTGATTTCTTGTCCAAGATTCAAAATATCAAAGAAGACTCTCCGATTGAGGATAAGTTTCCTGATGAATACTTATTTGTAGTAACTACTCAAACTCCTTGGTTTGCAGATGCTACTAACTATTTGGTTACATGGAAGTATTGTGTTGTACAACAACCCCCTCCATTTCTTGAATTTTTTACACAAGAAACTTTAAGTAGAAATGGGTCCCTTTTTAATAAACTTAGAAAATTAGTGATTCAATAAAACCGCTTGCCTGGCATTAATCATATCACACAAAAGGTCTGATGCAATAGAGTTATTACCTAAAACCTTTTTATAAAATGTGAAATATCCTTTTGAAAGTCATCATGAGTAACTCTCCGATACGATAAAGCGATCGAAGATCACATATTGCAATGATAAAAGGATGCACTCAAAAGGTCCTCATTAAAACCTCTGATTCGATAACGTAATCGCAATTGGAAGTCGGAGGTATCACACAACACATAGCAAGGATGACTCTGAATCCCCCGATTGTGATAGACGCTCATTTCAAGGAAACCTCGTTAAAAGGAATTGTTTGCGAATATAAATTTTAAAAGCAATAAACCAAACTATTCACTGAACATACCCAACCTTATTATATTTCCTTTATCACGATCGAAGCTTTTAATCTGAAACACTAAACCCGACCCATTGAATCTTCCAATTGCTATTCGCGATTTATCATTGATCGCTGATCAGGGAAATCTAAAGACACACTCAAAAGGATCATTAAGCATATGGATGATGCGATGGGTAATTATGACATTTATTTACTATGATTCGTGGCTATGATGGTTATTAATTTCACAGTTAAGGGTGAAACCTTCGAGGATTTCAACCGCGGTGATTCTTAATTACATTTAGTTTATCATATGTGAATTGCCTTAACTGTTTTCATTCCGTATTAAGCTTTCAGCACAAATATTTCTCTGTTATGTTTTCCATTGTATGTGCAGAGATTCTCTACGATTATGAATCCGGAAAAGGTGGGAAAGAAAGTGAAGAAAGCCAAGGCCCCTCTTGTAGTTAAAGAACCAGAGCCGAATAAGAAAGGATTGATATCATATACGACTTGCCTCAATTTAGGAAAAGAAAGATGGGAGAGTATCTATAATTTACTAGAAGCGGAAGAGCATGAAGAACTTGAAGTAGAAGCTACAACAGATTCTACAAGTAAATCAGAGAATACTTTGAAAGAATTGGCTTGATCATACCTACACAGAATAGCAGCACGTCCCAAATTTTTGCCATATAATGATGTGGTCAGATGGATTGTTGAAAGCATTGCAATTACAGACAGGATGTTTAGTACAACTGAAGTAAAAGTGTTCGGGTCATTTAGAGCAGAGGATCTCAAACAAATGTATCATTTACCGAAGCCAAAGAAGTATTAAAATAAAGCATTTTTAGAAATTTTTACGAAGGAAAACGACATTGAATCAGATCGCATCAGGCACTGGAGACACTTCTCGACCAAACACAAGCACGAGACATTAGGTATTTACTCTGTAGATTCATTAGCCTCTCCTTATTGTTATGTTGGTGCATTTATGTGTAGACTCTTTGGAGTCCATAATTCCGCTAACTTATATATGGATATGGTTCCTTTAATGGAAGCTGCAGTTCATGTTTATATTATGGATTGGGAAAATATTCTCTCTGATAAAATGGCCACCGAGATACTTGAATATAGAAGAAAGAGGTCTGTGGTATCCCGGGTGATACCTCCTTTTTACTTCAGTGCCTACATAATGGACACCATTTGTTTTAATTCTAAATACCCATTCTCGGATGGAAATGGACTCCCTAGGATCCCAATCCTGTTCACATCTATCACAAAGAGCTATGGAAGGCCCATTATAAGAACCATTTGTATAGAATTTGTAATGGTTTTATTCTTCCTGTACATTACTCCTTATTCAATAAGCCTGCCCCTAGGATATCCGAGGAAGTAGAAATTGACCTAACAACAATGGGTAGTTGGTTTAGAGAAGAGAAATTCACATATATAAGGCTTTTCGGCAGTCTCACTGATCCTCATGTTCTTCCTCTATATGCCCCCGATAAACTACTAGCCCAGGAATTAGCATATCAGATAACAGTTGCAGGAATGTAAAAGACCCTTAGGGATTCCAAGAAACACATGTGGCCTACATTTCCCCTTGGGTCTGGCGCCTTTACCCTGCATGATTTTAAACATGCAGAGAAAGAGGCCGAGAAAATCAAGTTGTTAAATCTGCAACTATTCCAAAAAGACAATATGACCCTAAAAAGGTTGCCTATAATGTTACTTCTCAAGCTAAAATCGCCAGATTTGATCATGAAGAGGATAGATTTGATGATTTTTTTTCTTCAGTAGAACTATTTTTCCAGGTCAAAGGATTGGCTAAGACTAAATTGGGAAAAAAATAATCAGAAAAATTCAATAGGCTTAGGGCCCAGAGATTCGAAACCCTGCCTTTAGATTTATTAGCTACAACCTCAACAGTTCAACCACAAGGCCACAGTGAACAGAAAATCACTAAGAATGCTCTCGAAATAGAGAAGGTTCTTGAGAAGAAGAAGACACCAGAACAAGAGCAGAAGCAGGTAACAGTTAGTGAACCCCTTGATACACACATTAATGTTGACCCTAAGTTGGTCAAGGAATGGGAACAATTCGATTCTATTAGTAGTAATCTAGAGAACACCCAAGGGTTCACTAAACCAGAGGTGTCTACAACAGAGAAATCAGTAGTCAACACACTTCCAATTGTAGGAACAAGCGGCCCACCCAAGCTTCATAAAGACATAGAGATCATCCCTAAAAATACCACTGATGAAATTTTTTTGCATATAGAAGAGATACCACCACTAGATGTCTTCTATAGCCCTAAGCATAGGGTTGTAGTCAAAAGGCAGAGGAAGAAGAGGAAAATTGATCACTCTCCTCTTTCGACTCCTCAAATGGAAATGATGAATGTGGTATGGAGAGAGGAAGTAAATCCTTCCGAAGATTTAACCAAAATTTCTCAGTATGCCAGAGCATATACAGTGGCAACAATAGATAAGGTTTCAGAGGTTAACCATTTATTGAAGGAAAAATATCAAGCGATCATCCAACTAAAGGCACAATTGATGGAACGACAACAAAGAATAGAGCAGCTTGAGTAGCAATTGGTAGAACAGAGACAACTTAATGAAAAATTGAATGAGAAATTAATTAATGAAAAGCAAAGAATTGATGAACAGGTCATCCATAAGCAACAAGATTTATCCCAAGCATTGGGAAAACTACAACTATTGAACGAGCAGATGAATAAATCAAAAGAAGAGAAAATTGCTTAATTGAAGGATCAAATAAAGCGATTCAAAGGATATCCAAAGGTAGAAGAATTCAGAACTGAAGCCCTGGAGATGACCAAGGCTCTATCTCGACAATTGGACCTTCTGTGTTATAATATCTTGTTGGTTGTTCCTTTATGTGATATCTCAGCAGCTATGATCGATAAGTCAGTAGATGCAAGGCTTGAGTTAGAGAAGGCAGATGACAGCTTAAATCAGTTTCTATCTTGGCAAGATTCAAATGAAGGAAAAACTGCTAACTTGCCAAAGATATAGGAGTCACATAAAGAAATCCTATTTTCCAAATGGGAGTATCAGTTAATGAAAGCTCAGAGAGCTACATCCAGATGCAGGTTAGCGACAAATAATTTGATTGAATTAATCAACAATAGTCTGTATTTATGTATTCTAATAACATAATGTTCTCCAGGCAAACTCCCACAGGTGAAATCATTAAAACAACAATGGAAACAGGAGCTAATGCATAGAGAAAAACTGATCGGAGGCATTCACAGGTTATCATGGGAAACATTTTGGTTTTTCCTTGTAAAACCACATAGTCGGCAAATGGCGATGAAGTGTCTCACAGATGCGATCAACCACATGATCCCTGAACTTACCGATGCCACATTTATAGCTCAGTTACACTCTCGTATGAGTCATCCACTAGAGGTCCAACCAATGCTTGCCATTTTTCAACTAAGATCACAAGAAGATAAGCTGATTCAATGAATCCTTTCAACCGACTGCGGCACTGCTATTTTGAGATAAATTCCATATTTTTATGTTTTGGTTATACCAGCGCATAACATATTTCTTTCATAGTTTGTTATTTTTGTAGTATTTATAGACCCTTTCATGTTTTTAGAAAGGGTCCTGAATTTTGAATTAAGACTTAAGTCAGAAGTTGCACTACTGTGCTTCCAATATATTTATTTTTATAACACTGCACCTGAATTCTGAATTTTGACAAAGAAGACTTTTATGAGATATGCACTTTTGCTTCCTATGAAAGTATTCCCAAATTAGAAGATAGAATTTGAATGTGATTCACATCGGAGGAGATCCAAATGCATACGGTATTACTATCTATGTTTTCTATTTATTTTTCTATGTGAATTAGCATTTATCAACTTTGCTATTATTGATATGTATATGTTTCTACAACAATTCTTTAACCTGTCACTATTGAATGTTTCTAAATTGTCATCTTTCATATATATATATGTTAGTGATATACTATGATCAGTGCGATAACGTTTTAATTATTACTTTGTTCAATTAATTGAACAAAGTAATTATCATATGAATACATATTTTTATTTATGAGTAAGTCATATTCATGTTTACTTGTCAATAAAAATAATCAAGAATTGCACTAAGAGAAAGAATTCCCGGGATAGATTAGTTATCTTTGTATATTTTTGCATTTTAAAATAGAGCACTTATCACTCCCATTATACATTGCCAACCAATCATCCATAAACTCATATATCATTGGAAATTGGTCCCATTACATCCAGTCGAAGCCACCACACCAAACGGAAAAGGAGCTGCTTTAAGGTCCGAACTGGGTGGTTTTCCCCAATGTTGATGCAGTGATTTTCGAGGCATCAACAAGAAGTTACCTTCACATTTATTTTCTAGAGATAAAAGAAGGATTATTCAATATAGTTCAAGATATTCATGGATTTCTAACAAATTGTATAAAACAGGGACAGATTTTGTGATCAGAAGATGTGTCAGGGAAGATGAAATGCCTGATATTCTTAAAGCATGTCATGATGATCCGTGTGGTGGACACTTTGTTGATAGGTGGATAGCCTATAAAATCCTTTCTTTAGGATATTATTGGCCATCCATCTTCAAAGATGCAAGAGAATGTGTCAAAAGGTGCAACAACTGCCAAAAGGTAGGGAAACCTGCTCCCTCAAATGAGATGCCATTACAACCTCATGTACTTATCGAACCCTTTGAAAAATGGGCTTTAGACTTTATTGGACCTATTAATCCTCCATCCAAGCAGAAAAAGTATATATTGGTATGTACTGATTATGTCACTAAATGGGTAGAAGCCAAAGCATTATTTTTTGTTAACGAAAAGACAGTAGTTAATTTTCTTTTTGAGGATATTTTTACTCGCTTTGGTGTTCCAAGAGAAATTGTGACAAATCAGGGAGCTCAATTCACATCCTGAACGATGGAGAAGCTTATGGAAGAATACAAGATCAAGCATAGAAAATCCACTCCCTATCATCCACAAGCAAATGGTCAAGTGGAGTCCACAAATAAAGTGATTGAAGGAATCATCACCAAGAATGTGCATCTACATAGAAGAGATTGGGCAGAAAGGCTTCCTAAAGCCTTGTGGGCCTATAGAACTACATGGAGGAATACAATGGGACACACACCCTAAGAACTTATTTATGGAAAGCAAATTTTGTTCCCCATTGAGTTCCAAGTTAAAACTTTCAAAATGGCAGTTAAGTTGGGAATGGATCTATCAGAAGCTCAAAAACATAGACTAGAGCAGTTGAATGAACTTGATGAAATCAAACAAGAAGTAGTTCAAAGTACTGGTATAGTTCAGCAACAGAGAGCTAAGTGGCATGACAAGTACATCAACGACAAAAGGTTTCAAGAAGGAGATTGGGCATTGCTATTTGATTCTAAGTTCAAGGATTTTCAAGGTAAATTTCAAACTCATTGGCTTGGGCCATATGAGATTGAATTTTTTTTTAGTAATGGAGCAGTAAGAATCAAAACCATAGATAAGCATCAAACTCCTCTCCTTGTGAATGGTCATAGATTGAAGATTTATCATAAGCAAATCTTAAAGGAGGAGTTTCTCAAGATCTTTCAAAATAATTCTGAAATGAAGTTGGTGAAGAAGAATCATTCTTCTCCACCAACTTATTCTTTGTTCTTTTCATCATTCAAAAAAAAATAAAAATGTATAAGCTTGAAAACCAATCACTGATTGGCATTCTTATACAGAAAATACAGGGTGAAAATCAAAAGACTTTGACACCCTATATTTTCCAAAAAAAAAAGAGAAGAAGGTCTTTCATTTTTTTCATGGCTTGTTTTATTCCATTCCACTTCATTTCTGCAAATTTCACTCCATTTCACCACCACGTTCCATCAATAATTTTTTTTTCATATCCACTCTGCCATGTTTCATCCATACAGTCATTTTCTATTTTCATTCATTCATCAAGTCATATTTCATTCACTGTGTTACAATTCTGCAGTTGTTTTCCAATGCCGTAGCTGTTTTCCAATTCCACAACTATTTTCTGATTCTGCAGCTAATCCTGTTACTTTGCATAACAATTGGATTATTAGCCAAAATAAAAAATAAAAGCCAAATATAGGTATTGAAGGAGAAATCTTTTGAAGACACATCAGCACCTAAAGCACCTACAAGAGCAAACAGAAAAGGTATGGTTCCAAAGGTGAAAATAAAACCCATTTCAAATAGCACTATAAAAGCATAAGTTGAATAGTTTGAATAATCACTAATCCTTAACATGTTATGATGTGATTTGATTGATGTCATAACTCCACCATGCCCTCCGATTTAATCCTTAACGGTCTCATGATTTGCCTCCGACTTTAACTTGTACTTCATCATACATCCTTACTCCACCTGTTTAAATGACTAATTATGTGAACGTAATCTAGTTGAATACGACTCTTTCACCCACCATTTTTTTTGTTTTCTTACTCTCGCAACCTTCTTATGAATGCAAAGCACTTGGACTCCATTTAGTTTTTCAATTCTCTGCATGAGTAATACTCTGCCTCCATGCAGTCTGTGTGTGCACCAGACCTTACAGCCTCCATACGGTTCCTGTGCATACAATTTTATGGTTTTCTATAATTCAACCTCATACTCATCGTTTTCCCAGTTCCATACCCATCAATTTTCTCTACAGTCTTCTTCCATTTCCGTCCCTATAACCATTTTGTTTCCATATAATTGCCATTTACAGAAGTTGCTACATAGTGAAGAAAAGGAGAAAGGGTCTCATTGTAAGGACAGAGCCCATAGGAGTCAAGTTTATGGAGGGATACCCTCAGTTGAAGGGGACATTGAAGAAGGTTGACTGGCTGAAGTTTATCAAGAAATTCAATGGCCATCGCAAGGAAGTCACCATAACATTTGCAAGATCTTTTAATGGGGTAGAAGTGGAAATTAGTGATATAAGGTTTTCAGTGACTGAATCTTCCATTGCAGCTGCAACAAAACTTCCAAAAGATGGAGAAAGGTGGTTCAAAAATAAGGACTTCGATGAAAAGTCTTGGAGATTTATTCTTAGAAAACCAGGTATGGATATCTCAATTTTCAAAAGAGGAATTCCTATCTCAGCATTAAAGGATAAATGGAGTAGTTTGCTCTTGATTATTTAGAAATTTATCACGTGTGAGGGTAGATATGGCTCAATGTACATGTATCGCATAAGGTAAGGTTGTTGATGAACTTTTTGGAAAATGAGACCATCAATCTCCCTTACTCTCTGTTGAATAGCTTAAGAAAGATGTCTACCACAATTCAAAAGAAGATAGAAGATATAGAACCTCATCTTTACCACCATGGTCTCATAAAAATCTTAGTTGAAAATCACTTGAAGGATATAGGAGACACATGGGAAAACTTCCTGATCGGGAACTTTTTCGAAGATCCACTTGAGTTACCTAAAGGGAGTTCAGTAAAGAAGAGTAGGAGGAGAAGAGCAACTCTAACAATTCAAAATACTCCTACCAGTTTAGCAAAAGAAAATAGTGAAGAAGAACTACCCTCTGAAACTCTAACTGAAATCATGAAGCAAACAAAACAACAAGGAAAAAGAAAAGTTGAGGAAATATATCAAACTCTTGAGCCTTCATCAGAAGAGGAACAATTTCTCTCTGAAAAATTAATCCACATTAAAGAACAGTCCAAGAAAGCAAAAGAAAAAGGGAAGAGGAGACAGGTCATAGAAAAAGAGAATATAGGCTCACAAAGTCTAAGAAGAAGCTTTAGGCTTAAAGGCAAAATGAAGAAAACACAAAAAAAGAAGATCAATTCATAGACTTGGGAGGGGAGACTCCAACTCAATCACCAGATAACATGTAATATCCCTTTTCAGGGATATCCCTCAAACATAAGCAAACTCCAACCATAGATGGAATGGGAGGGAGTTTAACAGATATGTCGCCTCTATAAAGAGGACGAGATCTAGAGGCTACCTGGCCCTTTCCAGACTTTGTCTAAGAGTATAGGAGAAAAACACACAAGTGGTATAGTAGCTGGGAAGCTCAAAGAGATAAAAATAACAGTAATGCAACATACAATGATGTATACATGGAATATAAGCAGATATTCAAGAAATGCAGAGAGAAATGCCAAGCCATTTTATTATATTTGAGTACTGGACAAAGTACAAGAGGTGATCAGAAAGATAGCACCTTGACTTGCAGAAGGCAAGTGAAGAAATACACTCAGAATGGTAAGGAAATGGCCTCTCTCTGAACTGCATCCAAGCTGCCGGAGAACTGCTATGCTGCTGCTACTGCTAGAATCAAGTGAGGATTTGGGGTTGTTCCCCTCAGAAAATGTTGAAACTCTAGAATCAGCCTCTGCTCAATAAACCCAGCAAAGCCCATAAAGCTTTTCTAAAATAGTTGACCCCTGAAAATCACCCCCTTGAGGATCTACGCTATCCCTCAAGGCTCTACGCTGCCCCTGAAGAGAATCCTTCAAAACTTTGCCCGAGACTCTGCTAAAATCCTCCAATATGCAAGGGTTGATCCCTTGCCCAATCTCCAAGCTCAATTCCTCCACATAAACCTAGTCTAGAGCTCCTACCAAAAGAGACCGTGTCCTCCTCTCTCAAGACTGCGCAGTCATCAAAATGCCAAGCTCCTCCTCAACTCCAAAAATCTATCCTCCTGCAAAAGACTAATGAAAACACCTTGCCCAAGCAGGCACTCGAAGTCCCCCGGGGCTAAGGGTGAAATCTCCGAACGGAGACACTCGATGCACTAAACAGTGCTGTAGAAAGGCTAAACAGCCAACATGCTCTAAGTCGAAGTGACTAGCTCAAATGCAACATAGTCGAATGCCAAAATGAGGAGGCTCCTCTCTCCTTTATAGCGTTGGCCTCTCTCAAAACCCTAAGGCCCACCGCCTCCAACACAACCTCTCTCTTGCCACATGCTCCTCTCCATCTGCACAGTCCCTCCAAGTGTCTACGTGGACCCCCTTCTCTACATGGTCCTTTGGCCCCCCTTGGCTCCCTTTTTAAGTTACAACGTTGTGCTACTAGGGAGTGACTTTATTCAAAAAGTGAGTTATGTCCCCCCTTTCCTCACCTTTTTATTTATGAATAACTATAGAAGGCACAAATTGAGCAAAATCGAATATTCCAATTAGCCATGGCTAATTGGGAATATTACATAACACCTCATGTGAGAAAAGTCCGCAATATTCTCCTTCAACTAGACTTTGAAAGTAGTCCAAGAAAAGTATCTCTAGAGATTGACTAAGCTCAGCAGCATATCTATTATTATATTGAACCATTGGAGTAGAAGAACACAACAGTAGAACATGGGACTTCATCTAACCAGCCAGTTACATCACAAGAAACTCTGATTCATTCACTAAAGCAAGAAATCTATGAATTAATAAGCATATCCAGAGGGACAATGAAGCTTTGAAGGAGCAAAACAAGCTGGGCAAAATCATTCATGATAATACCATGCTTCATTTGGGATTATGGCATAAGAAAAATAGAAAATTGAAGAAGAAAAATAGGAAGCTAAGTAGGGCCCTCATCAACCTTAAATATAGATGCCTTATGAGGAAGCCTAGAATGGCAATGGCAGCAAGGAAAAACAAGAAAATGTTGGATGTTCTAGCAGAGGTCTCAGAGTAGATACAATAGAAGAAGGACTGTTACAATTTTGGTTGCATGAGGACATGCAATAGCTTCACAGTGGGGGTATGTTGAGCCCTAAAACTGCCTCTTTTTCAAGCAATTTCTTCACCCTTCTTCCTCTGTTTTCCCATGCCAGTGCATCCTAAACCATCAAAAGTCATTGCATGTTGATTCCAGGAGTACATTTAGTGATTTTAAAATTATATTATTATGTGTGTTATTTGGATAAGGTTTTGTTCTTCAGCTACGAAATGTAGCCACTTTTCGCAGCTAACTGGCAGTTCAACAACCATCTTCATACTTTTGCAGGTTATAGGTGTCGAGAAGAGGAACGAGCCACATGGGTAGCTCAGGAAATGTCAAAACATAGATAGAGTCCTATTCATTTGATCAGATTCGAGGGAAAATACCCCGGTCAAAGGGGAGTCAATGGAGAAGTTCTACAGCAGTTAGAACTCTGTTTTGGCACGCAATTGAGTCTGAGGCCTGTTCCTGACGCTGAGGATTCGTTTTTCCACCTGCATAACCAAATCCAACACCCACTATGCAGAGATTTACTGTTTATGCCAACCGGAAGGCTAAATCCTTAGATGCATGACGTATTCACGTGTCTACTATAGAAGATTTTCCTCTTAGAAACAACTATGAATTTTTCTTATAAATTCTAGCGTTGAAACACAAAACAAGTTAATGTTTTCACTGATGAAGTAGTGTGATTTTCGTTCATAATCAAGAGACACACAGTCCTTTGTTTTCATATATGGCTGCCTAAGCGTGTGAAGTAGATTTGCATTGCTAATCTAAGGCCGTGCAGAGGGCCCCTGCGTGGTTGAGGTTCCTTTTTCGTTTCTGTGTATTTATATTTGTGTTTTATTTTGTTCAGCTGTATATTTCTTGTGTTTTGTTTATATCCATAATCGTTCTAACATTGTATATATATTGCAGCTTGTCACTTGTTTTTACTAACCCTGATATATGCATTTCAGAGTCGCAGTAGTTCTTTAAATTTGTTTATGCTCGAGCTTCTTACTTGTAGTTTTGAACTTGCATCAAGTAGCATTTTTAGACTCACTTCTTCTGTTGTTCTTTAGTTTCCAAGTTCAAGCTGTTTTATGATTTTGCTCAATAGGATAGACACTCATTACATAAATACATGTTTCCGTAGCCTTTAGTTGATGGTTTACCGTCAAAGCTAATTGGCAAAATATGGAGTTTATGAATGAGATTTTCTTGTTGTGCAGTACCTTTTCTTTCTTAATATAGTCACTCATGTTATAAGCTAATATTTCCGGAGCCTTTCGTTGATGAATTCAAGCTAATTGGCGAAGTTTTATGTTTATAGATGAGTTTACTTGTTGTTCATTAGTTTAGAATTAGATGGTTTTAATGTCATTTTCTCATATTATAAGCTAATATTTCTGGAGCCTTTAGCTGATGATTGATTTTCAAACTAATTGGCGAAGTGTTATGTTTATGGATGAGATTACTAGCTCATCATTAGTTTAAAATCAGTTTCAAGTTTTACTTTTGCCTTTAGTTTAATTGCAGTAGTTCATTAGACTTTAAATTTTGCAAATAGAATAGACAACAAAAGTAGTAGTTTTGCTTCTAGTATTTCATTCTTAGTTTGATATAGATAGTTGCACTTCCATTTTCTCATTCAAGTTTTAATTTTGTAGATAACAGTTTTAAGAGTCTTTTTTAGCTCATATTTTGGAAACCACTATAATAGCAAGAAAATAAGCTTTGTCTTCATCTTCTTGAAAACTCCATTTCCAAACTAGACCTAAAAAGCACTTTTTCAGCAGTAGATTAAGATTTCAATTACATTGTAGAACTTTAGGAGGTCAAAAGAACAAAACCCCAAAACAACATAAACTTGAAAATAGTGAGGTAAGAAAGGGTTATCTAGAACATATAGTGCACTACACTTCATTAGTTTACGACATCCAGATTGATAATTTATGTAGCAATTTCGGACACTAAATTGAATAAACACTATGAGTCAAGGAAACTGAATGAGCATGAGTAGAACTATGTAATGCATGATCTTGAGTTGGTAATGACCATTCATGTGTTGAAGATGTGGAGGCATTATCTTCTTGGTAGGAGGTTTTTATTGATGAGTGATCACAGTGGGTTGAGATATTTATTTTACTAACCTACTATAAATGCCAAGAAAGCTAGATGGCTGGCCACGATCATCAAGTTTGACTTCGAGATCATGTACATCAAAGGTAAGGAGAATAGGGTTGCATATGTTCTTAGCAGAAGAGTAAATGTAGCTCACATAACAACTATGAAATCATATGGGATAGATTTATAGGATTGTCTATTACAAGCAGGAAAACAGGATGACATGTATAGGGAGCTTAGGAACAAGTTATAGAAGCAGGGTACAGGTGATCAAGACGTGGACTATCATCTCACAACGAATGGTTTGGTTAGATTTAGCGACATGATCTATGTGTTGGATAACAGTGATTTCAAGAAGCTTATATTGCGAGAATTTCATGTTAATCTGTATTTAGGTCATCTTGGATATCATAAGACATTAATAGTGGTGCAGAAGCTCTACTATTGGCTGAATATGAAGAAGGAAGTGGCAAATTTTGTGGTTATATGTTTGGATTGTCAAAAAATAAAAGCAAAGTCTAAGCATCCAAATGGTCTACTACAACCAATTCTGGTTCCAAAGTGGAAATGGGAGGTTGTTTCCATGAATTTCATTACAGGTTTGTCAAGGACATCTAGACGACATGATTCTATTATGGCTATGGTTGATGGGCAGACCAAGGTAGCACACTTCATTTCGGCGAAGCCTAGTTATTCAGCTAATGAGATAGCATAGGTCTTCATCATAGAGATAGTGAGGTTGCATCGTGTTCTAAAGAAGATTGCATGAGACAAAGATGCCAAGTTCACTTCCAGGTTTTGGAAGGAGTTATTTGCAGGATTGGGTACAAAGTTGGCCTTTAGCACAACTTATCATCCATAGATGGATGGACAGATAGAGAGGGTCAAAAAAAATTTGGAGGATTTGTTGAGAATATATGTCATGCATCAACAACAGAAGTGGGAAGAGTATCTTCCACTGGTCAAGTTTGCGTATACCAATGGGTATCAGGAGTCACTAATGATGAGTCCATTTGAGGCACTCTATAGGCAAAGTTGTAATACTCCCATCAGTTGGAGTGATACAATGAACATGGTATTGATTGGACCAAACATGTTCATAGATATGGAACAAGAAATGCAGGTTATTAAGAAGAACCTAAAGGCAACACATGATAGACAAAAGAGTTATGTAGATCAACACAGAGAATTTAAGGAGTTTTAGGTTGGGGAACATGTGTACTTGCGCATCAAGCCCAAGAAGAGCTCCTTGAGGATCGGGTCATGTGTAAAGCTGACACCTCGGTATTACGGGCCTTTCAAGATCCTTGAAAGGATTGGATGAGTGGCCTATAGACTTGCACTACCTCCGGTAGTGAAAGTCCATGATGTTTTCCATGTTTCATTTCTTAAAAGATATGTAAAGGATGTTGATCATATTATTGATTGGTATGTATTGCAAGTGGAGCCAGAAGGAGAATTCCAGCTGGAACCTTAGTGCATATTGCAACAAAAGATGCTCATGCTATGGAATTGAGAAATTGAGCAAGTTAAAGTGTAGTGGAAGCACTTTGGGCCTCATGAAGCTACATGGGAGATGGATTCTCAGATGCGGGCTATGTATCCTTCATTATTTTCCAGTGAAGGCAAAAGAGTTCTGGTATATGTACATATTTATGTATGGTTGTTATTGTAAATGTTGTAATGAGATGTGTTATAAAGCTCCAATAAGCGGTATAGGTGTCATGTTGTTATGTTTGTCATGTTGGTTTTGTTTTTAGCAGGTTGATATTGTAAATATTGCATCGAGTTAAGTTATAAAGCTCCATGAGCAGTATGTTTTTCTTTTCAACGGTCTTACTAGTTGTAGGTGTCATATAACACTAAGGACAGTGTTCCCCTAAGGGGGAGGGATCTGTAACAACCCTAGGTTAAAATTTCATGTCATAAAGTTAACAAAGTTAAAATAAGACCAAGATCATGGGACACTTATTCCAAGCTAAACGTTAGGCAAAAAATCCTAGTGGGTGTTCATTTGGTTTATTATGGTTAAGGGGAAATTGGCAAAGGCAATGGAAAAGGCTTTGAAAAAGAAAAAAGATAGTAATTGGCATTTTATTTATGAAAATGAAGGAAATTAACAGAAAAAAAGGTGAAAGGTTACAGGTTGCATGTGAGGATGAAATTGAAGGAAAATAATGGAAATTAAAGAAAATAGAGGCCTCATTAATAAAAAGGTTTATGAGGATTAGTTCACAGCCTTTTGACAATTTTGGATTGGAGCTCTCTCTCTATTCTGTACTCTCTCATACTCTTACACACGTAGAGCATTCTTGAAGCACTCTAGCATTGGAGAAAGGAAGGAAAAGGAAGGAAAATGAAGCAAAGGGAAGAAAAGAGAAAGTAAGGAAGAGTCGGATCAAGTGGCTACAATGGGATTACTTGCAAGTATCGAGTTGCATGTATGATTTCCTTGCTAGTTTTGGCATGCATGGTACATGCATGTGTGTATTTAGTTCTCTTTATGTCATTGGCATGGGTTTTTCTAGGTATGACAGTGGTTTTAGATAGCCATGGTGTGATGGGGTTCTTTTATTTGGTTGAGCTAGATTTTTGGATGGTTTTGAAACTGAGTGGGGTGGTCTTAGGAAAATTCCCAAAGGCCTAAGAATCCCTTGATTGATAAATGGCAGGATACATGGTAAAGCTTGTGGGTGGAGACATGAAAATTCCTTATGGTTTAGGTGAAGATATTTGGAGGCATCCATGCTTGTTTAGGGATTAGTGATCCCTTGAATGCTATATGGAGAGATTGTGGTAAAGCCAGTAGTGTATGTTTCTTTTTTTGGGCCTAGGAATCCATTGACTGGTAATGGCGGGATACACGGTAAACCTTAGTTGTATAGATAAGAGTTTCGGACCTAGAAATCCCTTGACTAGTAACGGTAGGATACATGGTAAACCCTGAGAAGCCCTCGTTGGTTTTGTTGTGAGTCCCACATTCATGCTTGGAATATGGCATGGGGGTGATTAACTGAAAGAAAGATCTAGTTCGGCACAATCTATGATTGGGTGGTATGTGGAAGACCCTGACTTGGTTGGACTTGCATATGTTAATAAGAGCTCTTTTCCCCTTGTATTTCATGAGTAAATATACTTGTTATTATGTGGCTTTGATGGTTATTCAATCATTGTTATTATTCTAGTTATATGTTGGGTATAAGCATCGTTTTATGACAAACTTTAGTTATGTCTCTCACCATGTTTGGGTTAGTAAATGAATGTTTAATGAATGTATGACATAATAGATGATAATGCCGCTATTATGAGAGGGGGTCAAACCTTCTTGATGAATAAAAAATAAGTATGAGGCCCCTATGTTCATAGTTGTATTTATGACCTGTACATTACATGTTCATGATGTGTTTGACAAATTGCCTTTCATGGTTAGGATGGATAAGGTTAGGTCCTTGTTCAAATGTTGCATTAGAGGCCTTGTTTCCTTATTATTTATAATCTCTGAGAGTTTCATTAGGTTCTGGGCAGAGGCCTGGGTCCTAGCCTTGAAAAAGTGGCTCAGATCTTGGGGTTACTAGCACAAAATTGAGTGTAAAAGGCTACAATAATTGGGATGCAGGTTCATGAGAGTGACTAAGGGGTTTGAACTACTGGCTTTCCTTTTCAAGTGAGCGATTGAGAGCCCAAGTCATTAAAAAACTAAGTTAACTTAGGGGTTGGGCACTTGGGGTGGTTGGTTAGCTCTTGGGGGTCCTGTAACACTTGAGGGAGGGTTGTAAAGTTTTTGTTCATCAATTCCACTTCCTTAAGTGTACTTAGGGAGTTGAATGATATCATAGTAACTCTTCATCACATATTTACCCCGGTGGACCGGTAAGATTGAATAAGTGTGGGAGGAGGGTGTTACATACCTTATACTCTCAGTAGGTTTTTAATAAAATTCATCGTTATGCTATCCCACTTCTACTATGTAATAAGTAGTGGTTGTAACAGTCATGCAGGGTGGGTCTGACCTGACTTGTTTTGCTGGAAATTCATGTAATCCCTCACATGTCTAAGTACGTCCTTCTTGAGGCGCTTTCAGGAGAACCTCTCCCTTATCTATCTATAAGTTTTTGGAATATTCTACCAACATAAGTGATCCCCAATCTGCAGATATCTACGTAAGCAAGCCATTAGCTTCCTAAAGAGAGCATCAACAAAAATATTCTTCTTCCCCTTTACAAACTTAATGTTGAAATCATATGCTTGTATCTTACTCATCCATTTATATTATCTCTCATTCAAATCCTTCTGCTCTAGGAAGTACCTCAAACTATTGTGATCGCTCTTGACCATAAATCTACCTCCCACCAAATATTTTCTAAATTTTTCGAAGGCATGCATGATGACAAGAATCTCCTTGTCATATATGGAATATAACCTTTTAGGTTCCCTAAGTTTCCAAATTTCAAATGTGATTATATGCCTATTTTGCATCAATATCACTCTAACCCCTTCCCTCGAGGCATCACATTCTAGTACAAATGGTTGATAAAAATATTGAAGTGCCAATAATGGGAAAGTACTCATCACCTCATTGAGTTTGTTTAATGTTTGTTGAGCTTCCTCTAACCATTTGAAGGGTCCTTTATTCATGAGGTCTGTCAAGGGTGCACTCAGCTATAAGAATCCATTAACAAATTGCCTATAATAGCTACATAGACCCATGAATCCTCTCAATTCTATAAGGGACCTAGGCATTGGCCAGTATAATATGACATGAATCTTCTCCTTATGGATTTGTACTCCTTGTGCACCGATCACATGGCCCATGTATAAGATCTATTTCATTCCAAATTCAGATTTTTATTCTTTAACATACAAGGATTGATCATCCATGATCCCTAATATCTCCTCCTAATTCTTCACATGCTCCTCCCAAGTCTTGCTATATATGAGCAGATCATAAAATAAGATTAGTAGGAAGTTCCTCAATTGTTTGTTAAAGATATGATTCATGCAAGATTGAAAAAGCAGCAGGTGCATTAGTCAACTCCAATCACATGACAAAAAAGTCATAGTGACCATAGTGACATCTAAAGGTGGTCTTTTGCACATCCTCCTCCATAAACCTGATCTAAGGTCAATCTTTGAGAAGTAAACTATGCCATGTTTCCCATCCAACAACTCATCAATCCTAAGAATGAGATACCTATTTTTTATGGTCTTCTTATTGAGGTCCATGTAGTCGATACATATCCTCATGGTACCATCCTTCTTTTTAACCAAAATAAATAAGGAAGAGAACGATTTAGAACTGGGGCTAATGTGCCCCATCTCCAACAATTCCTTGATTTCCTTTCTATTTCATCCTTAAACTTCTTGGGATGCATGTAAGGTGTGGTTATGACTGGCTTGTCTCCCTCCTCCAACTCAATGGTGTGCTTGAAACCCCTGTCCAGAGGTCTTCCTAAGGGAATATTCTCAAGTACCTTGCTATACTTGTTTAAGAATGACTAGATGTCTATATAGAATTGTTTAGTATCCTTTGGAGCCTTTAGTGTGGTGACTAAACACATTATTTCCCATGATATGTTGCCATGCCTGAATATTCTCTCCACATTTTTGATAGAGACAATCATGGGGTACCATTGTTCATCCCTCTCAGCACTACCTTGTTTCCTTCCACTGTAGTGAATTCCATTGTTGGTATCTTGTAGTCACATGTGTGTTTCCCAATAGTAACCAACCACTGAACTCCTAATACAATATTGGCATATGATAGGTTAACCATATAGAAATCACCAGTCATCATTTAGTTACCTATTTTAAGTTGTAGTTGTGGAACCCTCTTTGTGCACACCATCTTATACCTGTCAACTACCTCAAAACCAAACCATTCAACATCTTCCATGGGTAGACCTTTTTGGAAACCAATGTTGCATAAATGGAGTTGTGGGTTGCCCCATCATCGATTAGAATAATGACTTGTTGGCCCTTTAACGTGCCTCTAATTATGAAAGTATTATATATAGGAACACATGATATCCTTGTTATGCCACCTTTAATCTCTTCACGTGGTTGATCCTTCTTCGTTTTGTCTTGTTCTTCATCATCTTCTTCATTACTATTAGAGTAAACCTTTATGTAGTGTATGTTTCCTTTTTCCAAGCACCTATGACCTAATTCCCAAGGCTCCCTACAGTTAAAGCATAAATTCTTCTTCCTCAACTCCCTCCTCCCTACAGTTAAAGCATACTTCTTCCTGAACTCCCTCCTCTCTTCATTCAATTTATCCTTTCCGAGCCATTCTTTTTGGTAAGGCTTCTTGTATTTGTTCTTCTAGGGAATGATGGATTTGGAAGAACCCTTCGTTTTGAGTACTACATTTTCCATGTCTCAATCCCTACCAATTTCATCAAGTAATGAACCTAGTTTGAAGGCTTTAACCCAACCTTTTATGGGTTTGGAAAGTCCTTCAAAAAATAGTATGACCAATTTGTGCTATGACACATTTAACACCCTAACAACCAACCTCTAGAATTCTGGAAGATAGGTATTTGTTGTCCCTGTTTGCTGGAGTTGAGTCAAATCTCTGAGATTTTCTTTTCAATCCTTTTTTTCAAACCTATCAATCAAAATTTGAGTGAATTATATGTAGGAGGTGATATTAGCATGTCATAGTGTGAATAACCCATGGCACCACCATTCATGAGCTTCTCCCTTCAAGTGTAGTGCAGAAATTTTGTGGCATCTATTTCGGACATGGGTTTGAGTGCAAAAACGTATCAAACTTTTGTAACCATGCTATGGAGGTGCATTTGGCTAACCCATCAAAAGCGAGAATTATAGCTTCCCAATCTTCTTTAGATGCTCATAATTTTGTGACCCTCTCTTCTAGTCCCTTGTTTTGTCCCAGAGTTTTATGGAGTAGAAATCTTGTAGGGGCATAACTACCTTAAACTCCTCCTTAAACTCTTCTCCTAAAGATTGATATTCCCTTAAATAATCCAATAAACTTTCTCCTTGTCCTAGCTGATTTTGATTTCCCATGGTTGGTTCATCCACGAATTTAGGTAGTAGCAGTCTTAAAGAAGACTTACCTGCTGATTGAGGGATTTCTTGGGCGTGATTATTAGTGTTGTTTCATTCAACATGGTTCCCATTATTATTCTCAGGTCTATTTGGACTAACATCCTATTGGTTCCCTATTTTTTTTCCAAGGATTATGACATAGATTCCACCATTTGTTTCTACCCCCATATCCATCAATTATTGTTGTGTTCTATCTAATGCCTTCAATACTTCCTCCATATATTTAATTTCATTATGATCCCCCATGGTTTCTTCTTCTTATGAGTTTGAAGGGAGGGTGTTGTCTCTTCTTCTTTGCCTTTAATAGGTGACATGCCCCATACCTTATGTTGACGATGTTGGATCTGCCAACATTCAGGGGGTCTCCTTAATATGAAGTCCCAATTAGACCTCACATCGTTTGGAGTAGGAGCCCCATCCGAAATACGACTTGGTTTCCGAAGCAATGGGTTTTAATGATGTGCCTTGGCTGCAATAACACATAGAGTGGTGTATTTGTGACTTCGGCGAAACAAGTGTGTGACTTTGTGGAGGGTCAAGTGCATTGCATGAAAGGTTTTAACACAATGAGGGGAAAATGAGTGATCCCCTTAGAAGCCCGTAATAGTACACAACTTGAAAGGAACACACGAGCATAAAATACATCACAAGTTAACCTGCAAAAGAGTTCACAAGTTAACTGTGATGGAAATATACAATACAACACATTCAACAAGATTCATACTAATGCAAACTGGTTATTTCATAAGCGTTAGCGTAAGTGAAATAACATATATTGAAAACATAACAAGAATTGTCCTACTATATTCACAACATATGCATGAAATGTGTCAACTCTGAGCATTTTATTAAAGTGAAAGTTCCAAGCATACATATACCATTAACAAACCACTAGCCCCAATAGTGGAACAAGAATTTCACACCCGATCCTCCGAAGAAAGATACTCCCTCTATGCTACCGAGAAGCCAAGGCTCTTAACGAACTCCCAAGCTCTTCATTCTAAGCCTAAGCCTAACCAAAATCTAGGCTCCCAAAAGCCCTTTACATGAGTTATGAGGATATATTTATAACAAAATGGGTGACTTTTCATCTCCCTTTGTGACTCTTGGAATTCCCTCACGACTTTTCAACTTCATTACAACACGAATCTTCACATTCCATAATTGAGACTTGGAATTTCACTTACAAATTAATGACAAAAGAATATAATACACTCGTACCCATATAGGACAAAATTAGGTGGAGCCAACTAGACAACTAATAAGACAAAACAAGTTAAGCTTGAGTTTGGCGAAAATCTAGCTCAACAACTTCCACTTGTTGTTTCTCAGTCACATAACAGTGCCAAGCCTTGGTACTGCGTGATGAATTCCCCAAACTATGCGATGGTGTAAGTCTGGAAGAAAATTATAGCCTCCATGGCATATGGGTACACTAATTTGGAACCGATCTGAGTTTCCTTCTTGAGGAGGAGCAACATCGTGTTGATTTGGACAAAGCCACCAATGTACTTGTGCATATTATTCCTGTTCACTTCTTGATCTTCCTTGGTAGTGATCTTTCTAAATTGCTCCAAGTATTCTTCAATCTCTTTCCTGACTAGATTCTTGTGTTTTACCTCAGTGAGTGATCCAACTGATGGGATCCTGTGCGATTTAACCATAAAATCCACGTTGTTATACAATCATGCATATGAGGCCTGAATGTTGGCAATGCACGAGGAAATTTGTTTGTTATTCTAGACAAGCATCTGAACCTTTGGTTTCTCCAACTCTGTCTCTTGATTTGTTTTATTTCCTAATTCGAGCGGTGCCCCTTTGGATTGCATTGACCATTCATGCATGACAATAATAACTTCTTGCAAAACCTTGAGAGTTTTGACATGATCTTTACAATTCTCTTGTAGGCCATGCAAGTGGACAATTTCCTTATGCACGGTGACAAGCTCCTCATAAATACTCTGCATGGTCTCTCCCAACGCCGATACTTTGACGAGTATGGATGCCTTAAGTTCTTCTAGATAGACCTATGTAGGAATTGTGTTCTGGATTTCTGTGTGGAGATGTTCAACTTCTTACCTTGTAGCCTGTAGATTGTTTTCCATCTGCTTGTTCTCGACCATCAAATACTCGGTGTTTGAATTTTCTACTCTAGTGAAGGCCAAGTTGGTTGCGACAATGGAATTTGGATTCCTTTTGGTGTCTATCACAATCACCCTTTCTTTAATGAATGTAGGATATGCAAGGTCATCCAGAAAATTTTTCTTCCTCACTTGTACAATATTCTTCTGAAGCTCATCGTAAGTCAGATTGTACGTGTCCATAACCGGACCATCGTCAAGAGGAACAATTTCATCTTCCTTGCATGGAGCTTACTCTACTGTTAGAGGAGGGGGACATTGAATGGTGAACTACTGAGTGTTCAACATCAGAACACCATCTTTGTTCTGTGGATCCAGTTCCACCTCCACGTCTTGGGTCACAATCAACTACCTAATCTCTTGAGAGAGCTCCTTGTGCAACCGTCTTCTTTCCTCCTCTAGTTTTCATTTCTACTCTTGTTCTTCAGTTTGTCTTCGTGTTGCTTCTTCTTCTTCTCCTCTTTGCCTTTCTTCTTCTACTCACTTATGATTTTTGGTGAGCCCTAGTATTGCAGCGATAATACTGCAACTCCTGGAACTCCCTTCTTTAATTTTATCAACCCGGTTGTTCGTAACAAACTTGAAGCGACGGTGCTGTATGCACAAGTACTAGCTCTTGCCGCAGCTGTCACTTGGTTAGCTGGCACAAGTCCGCTAGGAGCTTAAGCCAACTTCTATGAGCTCTTAGAAGAAGCTTTTTAACTGATGGATGAAAGCTAACTCAAAGGAAGCTATTCTACTTGCGGAAATAAACTGAAAGCCAAAAAGAAACGCAAACCCTAGCAAACCTTAATTCTACCAACTAGTCCTACTGATGCAAGAAGGAAGATGCAAGCTACTGAATGAGATGCCATTGACTTCTAAGAAGATGAAATGCATGTATCTAAGCCATGTCTACAGCAGAATTTGAAAGAACCATCTTTTTGTATTTTTGAATAAGTTGTTAGAATTATCATGCATGTGCTTTCACAATTTTTGACTGTACAGAGGTGGATCGGTGAGAGGAAATGCTTGGAAGATGTCGGGAAGGTTCAGAGAGGGCCTAAGGGGTCCCTAACACCCTTCCAAAGAGTTTCACAGAGTTTGGCTATCAAGAAACCTCATTCGTGAGCTTCTACAGGAAGTCTACAGGGGTTCTACAGGATGTTTTGGAATTTCTACAGGATGTTCTGTGATTTTCTACAGGATGTTCAAAAATGGGATTTTGGAGCATGGATGGAGGGAAAAAGGTGAAGGAATGAGTATGGAGGTGAAATAGGGGTGTAAGAAGGTCCAGGTTTTGGTGGATGGAGCTGAGGAGCGATAAGGACGGTTGGATTTGTTCAAGGAGAGATAAGGCAATGCTACACAATAATATGGAAAGTAGGTCAACGTGAGGGAACGTGGCAAAGGTAAGGCAAGGATCTGAAATAGAGGATGAAGCAGGTAGGTTGGATGGAGTATGGGCAGATGGAGAAGGATAACGGGTGCTCTGCAAGTTGTTTTTCAAACGAAACAAACAAGGACTTGGAAAATCAAAGACCTAGTTACGTTAGTCTATTATGACTTATATAACAGCAAAGAAATGGAACAAAAGTTTATTTGCAATGAAACCAGCTAAAATAACTATGCAACAAAGCAATCATAACCCTAAGCATGCAACCAAAAACTGATATCAAGTTCAACAACTAAAAATCTAACACTACTAATTGCATGGGTAAGCAAAGACAATGTTTTTGTTGGCAGCAATGTCACCTTTGTCCCAGCTCACGATCCCACTGAGGGAGAGGTGAGGTCAGAGGTCCTTGATGGCCTTTTTCTGAAGTTATTCTCTATTATTAATCTATCAAGTAGACCGGAACATGAAAAGCTACTTTAACCATAAAAAGAAACCTAAATAACAAAACAAGATTTAAATCTAAATAGCAGATTTTATTCTAAGAATGAAGCAAAGACACATGAAAGTAAACAAAGGAGGTACTAGGCACTTGATGGGCCCAACCCCAAGAGCTACAGCCTCCTAAGAGAGATTTAGAGCTGGTGCAAAGCTGGATTCATCTTTATTGAGTAAGAAAAGAAGAATTACATCAAAAACTGTCCACAAGGAAAACTTGAAAATGTGTTGAAATGCAGAGCTAAACTATTGCCTAAAGAAAGACTAAAATCGAACTACAAACTAGCTAACTTCTGCCTACAAAGTGACTAACTACTGGCTAACCAAAATGAGGCCCTAAGCCCTCTTATTTATACAAATTGAGGACCCCAACAATCCCCCTAAACTTTAGGGACTCGGCTGCCCAAAACTTGCAGTTAACAACAATCCTACTTGACTTGCTTGGCTGCCCTTGTGATAATCGATTCGGTGGTCCTTGAACTCCAAGCTGATGGTGGAGAATTCGAGGTAAGGGCCCATAAATGAAGGGGACACCTTCCTACAAATCCTCTCCCTTATTCTTCCACGAATTTGGCTGCCAAGTGCTCATTAAAACCTTTGATTTTGTCTCAAAATTGACTAAAAATCTGCACAAAGCACCCATTGGACTTGTTGGCATAATGACTAACCTAATTCAATCTATTAGCATAAATATAATAAAAAATATGCAATAAACTAATGAGAATGGTGGATTAAGTCGAATTAGGAGGTTGAATGAGCCCATATAATTATCCATTTTTGGGCTCATCAATTTTCTTATTCCAACCTCCTCTACTCTTGTTCTTCCCTCTTCTTTTTTTCTGCTTCCTACATCCTCTGTTTCCTCTTCTTCTCTGCTGCTATGGCCGCTTTTAGAGTGACTAGATCTGATTTCATCTTACGGCTTCGCTCTCACCTTGGGCTATGTGCAACCTTCCTCTTACCCTTTTCATGCACTGGGTTGTGCATCTTTGTTGGTACTACCTATGGAGTGTCTTCCTTCTACGGAGTAACATGCTATGTTCCTACAAAGTTGACTGGATCATGGGACTTGGAGGCATTGTAACAATTTTTCATATCTTCCTCCTCAGGCCTGCGAAAATTCCTACTTGGCCACTCGAAATGAATTCTCGTACTATGGTCTTTACAAACTTTCGTTGGATCGTACAGATTGAATTCCAAAAGACCGAATGTGAATTTCTCTATCGCCTTGCCTTCAATGTCTGCAACTTTCAAATTCTTGATTGTGTACAATTTGATTTGTATAGGAAGAGTGGGCCAAGACCCTTTCTTCTTCTTGTGCAAAACTACTGACAACCCTATGGAGAGATGGTAGGCAACTTCTTACATGACCAACTTATTGATGGAATACCTCGGTAAAATATGCAGAGACGTTTGTCTGCGAAACACTCTGAGGAAAGTACCATCTGGTGAGGCAAACCAATCTGCTACCTCCAAGACTTCTTACATTGCCCCATGTGACATGCAAGGTGGCTCTTCCTCAAATATAAACTTGTACAAAGAAATTAGGAAGTGATTAGTCAAATTTTCCATTACTCCTCTATGGTTGCACTCCGTAAGAAACTTGTAGTAAATATGCATGGCAGGCTCTCTTGGTGTCCAGGTCCAATTCATGCCAAGGAATGAATATGCACACAGATAGTATCCAGTAAGTAGGCAGGCATGTAGAATCTATCTTGCTTTCCCTGGGGAGGATTCCGAGCATTCTCTACATGGATCTTCAGCAGTTGAGCCAACAAATATGGCCAGTTGAATGGTTTTCCTTCATTCACAACCTGGTTTAGCAAAAAATGCCAACCCTTTGGGGAAAGGTCTCAGTACTTTGTTGATCGTAGATTTTGCAACATATAATTATCAAGAACTGATATGTTGGGTGTGTGTTATATTCTTTCGATGATAGCCCCCCTATTCTTCTGTCGTGTGCAACAGGGGGGGTTTCAAGGGGGAAGATAGCCCCCCCTGTTTTTGTGGAGCCTATGTTAGGTGGGTGGACCTACCTATGGTTTTGTGTATGGGTTTCACACATGGTTTTGGGAATGATGGTTTTTTTCCGATGGTATTTTGTAGATCCGATCAAGGGAACTATGATTATGTTAATCCAGGGTTAATGTATTGGGGTTTATGAATACTTTGACATGTATATATATGTATTATAACATTGAAAGGAACATAATGAAAAATCAATCTGGTAGTCCCAATTTTGGGATCTAAGGGAAATATCTGTGTATTTGTTTTGTGTTTCTCGCCATTGTATATTTTTAATTTTTTAAGAATTCATTTGCAGGTAATTTTTGTATAGGGTTAAAACCTACATTTTGTATCAAAGTTATTTCAACTTCAAGGGGATGCCTTTGCTGCTGAGGGGTTTTGCTCAGGCCTATGGTAGACCCTGTTCAGTGGGAGATTTGCGGGATTGATTCTTGTGGTAAAAGAAGATGGCGAGCAGTGGAAATATAGAGATTGAGAAAATTAATGGTCAGAGTTTTGAGTTGTGGAAGCTCAAGATGGAGGACTTGCTAGTGGATAAAGATCAATGAATAACAATAGATCCAGGTCCTAAACCAATGAAAATGTTAGCTGAAGACTGGGCGAAGTTGTATCAAAAAGCAAAGAGAACAATACTTAATGATCAGAGTTTTGAGTTGTGGAAACTGAGGATGGAGGATCTGCTGGAGGATAAAGATTAGCAGATCGTGGTAGAACCAGGTACTAAACCAATGACAATATCAGCTGAAGACTGGGCGAAGTGGATCAGAAAGAAAAGAGCACAATACAGTTGTGTATCTCATATTCAATATTATTGAATGTATCAGGGGAAGCTAGGACGAAGGATTTGTGGACAAGTTAGGAAATTTGTACCAATATAAGTCTCTGGTGAACAAACTTTTCCTACTGAAAAAGTTGTATAACCTGAGGATGAAGGATGGAGACTCGGTGACAGAAGATCTGAACACCTTTAATAATGTGGTAAAATAGTTCTTATCTGTTGATATTACAATTTAAGATGAAGATAAGTGCATCATTTTTTTGTGTTCTCTACCAGATTCATGGGATAGTCTGGCTGTTGCAATAGGTAGTAATACAACAACCTTGAAGTTTGATGAAATAGTCTCATCCTTGTTGTCAGAGGAGATGAGATGAAAAAATATAGAGGGCCAAAAAGAATATGCCTTGTCTGTACGAGGATGGTCCCGGAAGAGAAACAAAAATAAGTCCCTGAGTGGGAGATCTAAATCTCCAAAAAATCTTGTAAAGGTATGTTGGAAATGCGGGAATGAAGGGCACTACAAAAAGGACTCTAGATCTAAATCTCCTGAGAAAGTAAAGGGATATGATGATGCTCTTTCTGTAGAGGAAAAAACCACTTTAGATGAAGGTGGGGATGTGTACTTGGCTTCTTCTTCAAGTACACATGTAGATCATGAGGCATGCTTGATTGAATCAGGTGCATCTTTTCACTTCACTACCCATAGGGAGTGGTGTTGCTAGTATGAGAAACATAATGGTGATGATATCTTATTAGGGGACGATAGGAAGGCTAGAATCATCGAACACAAAAAATTCAAGCTGAAGTTGCAAGGTGGAAGCATTAGAACACTTTCGGGTGTTCTGCATATTCCCGCATTGGCCAGAAATCTGATTTCTGTAATGAAGATGGATGATGCAAGTGTAAAAACAATGTTCGAGAAATATACCTGCAAGATGGTACTAGGAGCCCTGGTGTTGATGCGGGGAGTTTGGATTGGAACTCTCTACAAGCTTCTGGGTAATACTTTTATTGATGGGTGCAATAGTTTTGTGCAGGGAAATTTTTAAGAACGACCCTAAATTTATATGTATAATAAATGGGCTAATCCCCATGATACACAAGAAAAATGGGAGGCGATTTTATCAATAATATAATATGCATATATAATTTTTTTGCCGAATCTCTCACCAAATTATATTATCTTGTACAGTGATGGAGAATCTTTCACTAAATTATAAAATCTTGTAAGATCTTGGCAAATCTTTTACTGAATAATAAAACATTGTGAAGTCTTGGCGATTTTTTTGTTGAAGTATGAAACCATATATGATAATAAGAAAACATATTCATTAAACTGTAATATACTAACATACATGTTTGGAAAAAAGAAACATAATTTTCTTTTCCTACAAACAATGTTTCAAGTTTCAGTGGCCATGTTCGTCAAGGTTCTTACAATACACTCTTTCATATTCTTCTATTAGTTTTGATAATATTCCACAACAAAGTTCTTGTAGGTGTTGATATTGACAACGAGTTCTCTCAAGGTAGAAGAGATGAATCTTTTCTCTACAAATTTTGTCAAGCTACCACTTTTTTCAAGTTATCAAATTTCTTTCTTATTCCATAGACTCCACCTGCAAGATAAAAAAAAAACACATCAAGTTTGTTTACCCCAACACGCCAACAAGTAGCAAGCCCCAACTATATTATATAAGAAAGTATTAGGTATCCCAAAGGCTTGAAGGGGATCTAATTGAAAGAAGTGACCATTGTGATAATCCTTCCAATCAATATATGAATATATAAATGTAGATTTATTATTATTTTAATTGGAAATCTTCAATTATAAAATAAAATTTAATTATGTCTCTCCCAATCTAAATTGCCTATTAGCATAATTCACTACCGTCATAGGTTTCACATTTTTTAACAACGTTGTAACATGTAGATTAATTTTTTTTGGCGAACAATCTCCACCTTTTAGGAAAATATGGCGCAGTGGCTCCAACCCCTATAGATCATTAGAATAAACTAAGAATATCACAAAAGATGAAAGGTTGTACAAACCAGCTTATTTTTCAAACAACTAATCCAACATCAATACCTAAACTTCTTCATGAAGATATCATATTGAAAATGTTTGAAAAATGGTGAGAAATCTTTTGCGAGGGTGAAGCCGAAAGAGTGATAAGGTTTCATTGTTTTGAATTTTTTTTGTTAAATCATAAAAAGTTAAAAACCAATATTAATGGAGATATTGGTATTTTTTACTAAATTTTGTGAAGTGACTAAATGTAGCTTTAACCATTCACCTTGAGATGTTTTTACAATATAATTTCCTAAGTCTATTTAATATCTTTATTATTATAAAAACCCACCTATATCCATCTTAACTCCACATCTACCACTCTTAGGGAGATGAAATCTATTTATCCCTAGTAGACTCAGAATTAAGATGGATCTAAGATGATAGAATTTCCCCTTTAAATAGTCTATGCTCACACGAAAACCATGGTATTACCATGGGTCAATACCATGGCCCCCTTTAAATAGTCTATGCTCACATGAATACCATGGTATTACCATGGTTTATCATAAATCTGAAGCTTAAAAATTACTATTAGTAATTTATAAAAATTAATAAAATTAATAATTGATTTTTATTTTATTTTTTTATTTTAACCATGTTAAAATGTTTAACGTACATTAAATTACAACATCCATTTTTACTCTTCATCCACCAAGCCCCGAGAGGATCAAATATTTTTTCACTCTATGCTAGTTTGCATATTATGATATTTGATTCGTCTTATGGGCTTAGTAGATCCATGGATCTATGCTGGTTTAATTCCCCCATTTAAATAGGCTACATTCCACGTGAATACCATGGGCCAATACCATGTGCCATTTTTATTTTTATTAATACTAATATTAGGGTTAATAATGTTTTTTGCATGGTATTAATAATAATCTAGCCCATGGTATTTGGCACATAGTATTTTGCCCATAGATTTCACCTAAATATAATGCATTTTTTGAATGTTCGTAAATATAAGGTGGCTTATGGAATAAATATAAAAAAAAATTTATTTGTCATACCTCTCGTTTATTTATATTTTATTTATTTACCATACCTCTTTTACAAATATGGTATATGGCCCATAGGATTCACTTAAATAAACCTCTTTTTTGAGTCTTCATAAATAGAAAGAGGATTATGGACTAAATATAAAAAGATGTTTTATTTATTTACCATACTTCTAGTTTATTTATATTTTTATTTATTTACTATACATTTTGAGTAAGTACAAAAAGAGGTTTTATTTATTTATTATACCTCCACTTTATTTATATTTTTATTTGTTTACACCCTTGCATGTATATATAAAGTGACTATGGGGTAAATATAAAAATGTTTTATTTATTTACCATACCTCTCATTTATTTATATTTTTATTAATTTACCATACATCTTTTATAAATGTGGTATTTGGCCCATAGGATTCACTTAAATAAAGCATATTCTTGAAAATTAGGGCCAATGGAAGGTTGTAACTCCCTTTTTTTACCCTCTCCCTTAAAATAAGGTGGGCTATTTGAGGCAATCTGTAAAAATGTACTATGATACAAAATATTCGCCCACTAAAAATTTAAAACCCTTTAATTTCGCCTAAAGGCGAAAATTTGCCCCTAAAATTTTCCATGGTTTTGTGGTTCCTGAAAGTGGACATATTGGAGAGAAGGGCCTTCAAATACTTCATGGTAATGGTATGGTAGAAGGTATGTCTAATTTGTCTCTGGATTTTGATTTTGTGAACATTGTGTATATGGGAAACAAAATCGGCTGAGTTTCCCCTATGGTGCTAAGAAGGCGAAAGGGATATTAGAGCTTGTGCATAATGATGTGTTTGGATCTGTGTCAGTTCCATCATTAGGTAAGTCTGTGTACCATGTGTCCTTTATAGATGAATTCTCAAGGAATACATGGATATATTTCCTTAGGAATAAATCTGAAGTCTTTGAAAGGTTTAAAGAATTTAAGGCTGTGGTGGAAAACTAGACAGAGAAAAAGATAACAATGTCGAGGATAGATAATGGTGGAGAGTTTTGCAAGAAGGAATTTGAAGAGTTTTGTAATAAGTGTGGTATAACATGGTAGAATACTACTCTATACACACCTAAGCAAAACATAGTTGCATAACTAATGAACAAGACGTTGATGGAAAAGACAAGAAGCATGCTCAGTGGTGCCAGGTCAGGACAAGGATTTTGGGTAGAGGCGGTGGAGACTACACGTTACCTATTTAATAGGTCACCTTCATCAGCGTTGGAGGATAAGACTCCACATGAGGTATGGATTGGTAAGAAACCCTCTCTTTCACATCTGGGGGTATTTAGCTATGATGCATATGTACATGTTCCAAAGGAGAAAATAATCAAGTTGGATAGTAAATATGAAAGGTGCATCTTTATTGGGTATAAGGATGGTTTAAAAGGTTATAAACTTTGGAACCCAGAAACAAGGAAGGTTGTGTACAACTGAGATGAGGTATTTATAGAGATGAAAGATGTTATTAAACATGAAGTCCTACCAAAGGAACCTGAGAAGATAGAGTTTGAGCTAAAGGAGGAACAATCAAACTCTACAACAAAATGAGAATCAGAAGATGAAGAACCACAAACTCTAGTGGTGAGAAGATCAGTTCGAGAAAGAAGAAAACCAAAAAGGTATAGTTCATCTGCTTTCTGTTCAAATTTTGCTTTATCTATTACTAATGATGATCCTAGAACTGTTAGGGAGGTAGTGGATTCAGAGGATGGAAAACTTTGGAAAGATGCCATGGTTGATGAAATGGCATCTTAGACAAAAATAAGACTTGGGATCTGGTGGAGTTACCAATTGAAACAAATCCCATTGGAAGCAAATGGGTGTTTAAGAAGAAGATGAAGGTGGAGAAATACAAAGCTTGGTTGGTAGCAAAAGGTTATTCCTAGGTGTCAGGAATTGATTTTGGTGATATTTTTTCTCTTGTTGCCAAGGTAGTTTCTATTAGATTACTTTTATCTGTTGTTTCTACTTTTGATTTTAAGGTAGAACAAATGGATGTGAAGACAACATTTCTTCACGGGGATCTAGATGAAGAGATCTACATGAAGCAACCTGAAGGGTTTGCAGTAAAGGGAAAGAAAGAACTGGAATGCAGGTTAAAAAAGTTTATGTATGGGTTAAAACAATCACCAAGGATGTGGTATTAGAAATGTTATACATTTATATGGGGTCTTGGCTTCACCAGAAGCAAAGCGAATCACTATGTGTATTTTAAATTAATGTCTTATATGTGGATGATATGTTTCTTATTGGAAATTACAAATATATTATATAGGATTTGAAGACCCAATTGTCCTCCAAATTCGACATGAAGGATCTTGGTGCTGCTAACTATATTTTGGGCATTAAAATTAAACAAGATCGGGCAAAGAGGAAGATCTAGTTGAACCAGAAGAAGTATGTTGAGACAATACTGCAAAGGTTTAATATGCAAGATAGTGAACCAGTGAAGGTTCTTATTCCCATAGGTGTAAATTTATCTACTGAATAGTGTCCCAAGACACAAGAAGAGGAAGAGGACATGTCCCGTGTTCCATACACAAGTGCAGTTGGTAGCCTGATGAATGCAATAGTCTAGACTAGACCAGACATTGCACATGTAGTGGGAGTATTGAGCAGGTTTATGTCAAAACCAGGGAAGGAGCATTGGATAAAAGTGAAGTGGGTTTTCAGGTATTTGTGTGGCACTAGTGATTATGGTCTGTGATACTAAGGAAGACCAGGATTGGACAAAGTCTTGGACATCTGTGGATTTTTTGATGTAGACTGAGCTAGAGATCTAGATCAAAGAAGATATACAAGTGGGTATGTGTTTAACCTCTTTGGAGGAGCAGTCAGTTTGATGAGCAAGAGAGAGTCTCTAGTGTCACTTTCAACTATAAATGCAAAATAGATGGCAACCACTCATGCAAGCAAGGAAGCAATTTGTTTGCATAGAATGCGTTCAAGTATGAGGTTAGTACAACGAGCTATAAGGATAGATTATGACAACCAAAGTGCAATTTTCTTGGCAAAGAACCTTGTTTATCATTCAAAGATAAAGCACATTGATGTTCAATATCACTTTGTGAGGGATATGGTTGAAGACAAAAAGGTGTTGTTGGTAAAGTTGGACACTTTGAAGAATGTTGTAGATGCATTGACGATGTCCGTGAGCACTTAGAATTTTTCTTGGTGTAGAGAAACAATGGGCATTGTAGGGTTGGACCAATGATTAAGCTCACCTATGACCTCCTGTGTGGAAAAGAAAACAACAAGTGGGAGAATGCTGGTTGTGTTTTATACTCTTTCCACGACTAGTTGCATGCGGGGGGGATTGGGGGACGAGAGCCCCACCTGTTCATTGTGCCCAGTGTAACAGGACGGTCACAGGGGGGGGGCATGCAACCCCCCCTTTTGGGGGGTTTAAGGGGGATGGTAGCCCCCCTATACGAGGTCTAGGGTATCGACCCAGGAAAATCGTTTTGGACCCTATATTCGGTAGGCGAACCTACCTATGGTTTTGTGCATGATGGTTTTTTGCCCTTGGTATTTTATAGATCTAGTCAAGGGAACTACGATTATGTTCTAATACAGGGTTAATGGATTGGGGTTTATGAATGCTTAGACATGTATGTATATATATATATATATATATATATATATATATAGTAACATTGAAAGGAACATAATGAAAGATCAATTTGGTAGTCTTGGTTTTTGGATCCAGGGGAAATCTCTATGTATCTGTTTTGTGTTTCTTGCCATTGCATATTTCTATTTTTTAAGAATTCTTTTGCAGGTAATTTCTGTACAAGGTTAAAACCTACATGATAGGCCCTACTGAGAGATTTTGTCTTGTAGGTGTTGGTGGGTGTATGAAGGAACTTTGCTAGCTCTTTCACCCAACTTTTGACAATATCCTTTGTGCTCAAGTAGCTGGTGGTTGCATAGAAGTAAGAATCCATGAGTGATTACGACTCTGACAAATGATACATGAGATGTTAATTCAGGGCCAGGAAAGAGGAAAACCTTTGTCTGCTGGAATTGCTGAGAGTCATAATCTTTGCATTTGTATGAGATAATATCTCGCTGACAATGTCTACACATGGGAAGGTAGGGTGCCTGCATGTAACCATGTGTAACCTTGACCTTTGGACATTGATATACACCTGCTGGTTTTCAAGGTTTGCTTTGACGCTTCTTACTAAGAATGCTTCATTCACTTTCTGCCGTGTGATGTATGGTTCTTTCTATATGAATAGTTGAGTATCTGAGAAAACTGGCAAGTTCACTAGAGTACTCTCAACTCCCTCCCTGGTGCTGCGTTCAATAGTGTCCTTTAAAGCAGATCCCTTTGGTGCCATGATGTCAGCGTCTGATGAAGAGAGGTGCTCAACAACTGTAATATCTGTAGGAGGAAAATGCACTCATGGCAAATACTAATTAATTTCAACAAAATTACTCACAAGAAAGATCAAGGCAACAACCACATGATTGCGGAAGAAAATTGCGCAATTCCTGTGTTGGGGAAAGGGATTAACTTCCTAAATTGCACATTGCACAGTCTTAGCAGCCAGGGGAACAACTTGAGGCTTGAGACTGTGAAATGTGCAGTCCCAACTTGTGAAGGCTGAGGGAGAGACTGCGCATTGTGCAGTCTCAATGGCCAAGGGTCGGGCTTGAGTCCGTAACTGCACAATGCACATTTGGGCTAGCCAGGTACTACGCATTGCGCAGTCTCAGAGGCCAAGCATACATGTTGAGCCTTGGACATCTTGAGGCCAAGGCCGAGCATACATCTAGTCAATCACAACACATCCACTTAGATGCAAAATATGTAAGTTTTAATGTTTTCAACTAGTTTAGTTTTTCTGTAAGACAATTTTGTTTTCTCAAGGATTCTTTTATTTTGATTTGAATTGATATTAATGAATTTTATTTAATATATGCGAGCTGTTCGTGACTATGAAGCTACCATGTTATTCAATGGGAAAGTTGTAGCCAAAGGAGCAGAGAGGTATGATGAAGAGCACTATAAATTGTACTTGTGAGTTAATTTGAATTGATTTAATTTAAAGCCACATTTATTCATAAAATTTTAATGGTTGCCTAACAACGAAAGTTCAATAATCAAAACTAAATCATAATTTAATTTTTTATTATTATTTAATTGATCAAAATAATTAACCGCCGTAGTCTCATACTAAATGATCAGATTATACGACCAATTTTTCCTATGGGTCTCATAACTTACCCCAAAAAGATTCCACTCATAATTTGAATTTATTTATTTCTAAAATCACGTTTATTCATAAAATTTTAATAATTGCATAAGACTAAACGCTGTAAAATCATAGCAAATGAGTTTTCATTGTTTATTTCTAAATCATATTTATTGATTAAAAAAAATAATGGTTGAGTAAGTATGCTTTAAAATTATAGTAAATAATTTAAAAAGATAAAAATGATTATTCAATAAAAAGAATTAAATCATAATTTTAATTTTATTATTATTATCATTATTTAATAATAATACAAATAATTAGTTTCTTATGTGGAATTTTATTTTAATTAATAAAAATAATTAGTACATGTAACATAAAGTGAACTCCTCACAATTTAAGAAATTAATACATAAAAAACACTAATGATTAAAAAAATAACTTATTTGATATTTAAAATAATATAAAATATAAACATATATTTATATCATAAAATCATAATTAAAAAAGTTACAAACAAAAACACATATTATGCTAGAATTTGTTTTGTTTCTATACTTACAATAAAAAGTAATAAACATTAGAAATTTGGTTTTTTTACTTACTATAAAAAATAATAAACATTTATATGAGTTGTTTATAATGCCATTTTTTGGAGATTCCGGTGACGCAATCCGGGCGAAAAAATTGAGGTTGAATCTTGATTTGTTGCAGTTAAAATGGTTTTTTAACTGCATATTTGGATTCAACACCCTGAAAAACCCCTAGAACCCTTTGATTATGCAGAAAATAGCTATCAAACTTGTGATTCCAAAAATTACAAACAAAAAACACATATTATACTAAAAATTTGTTTTTTGTTTTTATACTTACAATAAAAAATAATAAACATTTATACCAAAAATTTGTTTTTATACTCGCAAAAATATAATAAACATGTAATATAAGATATTTAAATAAATAGTAAAATAAAACTCAAACCCTATCTGTATTCATAGATATGCGTGACCTTCAAATTTAACCTGCCTCCCGGTCAAAAGTAGATGTATCATGTCACTTACTCACAACTGAAAATTATAATTTATCCTCCGATTTGCAATGATAGGATGTTGGGAATAATGTCCTTCTACTCCGTCTCACCCATTCGGAGCGAACAGCATTTAAACAATGCCGTACCATATTATCAGTGCCGTACCATGTTATCAGCGTAACTTCAAGTATGTGCCAAGTCGGCCGCCGCCAAACGAACTTCCCTGGACTTCGTAATTAATATAATATTTATATTTTGGAAGTTTTTGCAGATGGTTTTTTATGTTTAATTTTTTTAAAATTTGGTAAAAATTTATTGAAATCACAAGTGTGCAGATAATTTTTATACAATTTAAGTGTTCTACAGTTTCAGAGTGCTGAATCATATATTATAATAAAAAACTAGTTTAAATAATACAAATCAATTTTTTTTTTCAAAATTTTCGACCAAATTAACACAAAAAAACACATTAAAAACAACTCCTAAAAAACACACTAAAAACAACTCCTATTAAATGTATACCACAGATATTGAAAAAAGAATTAAATGTATATCTCCGGTGAGGGTTGACACAGTAGCCGATGCATATCTTGCGTGAAGTAACCGGCCCACGGATGCATATACTCCTTAAATTACCATTATGATGTGAGTATCTGAAAATTAATTCCATCCTCGTCCCAAAAGCACCGTCATTAGAAGAAAATGGAATGGCAAAGGAGTCGTCTCCTCTTGTGCAATTGCAACTTCTTTCCCTCTATTCATTCACCTTTACCATTGACGTTGTATTTGCAAATTGTCATCATGTCGGCAGCTGTGGATATACTTTCTACACTTCCAGATCCATTGCTTGGTATCATCCTTTCTAAAATTCCAGTTAGGGAGGCTGTCAGATGCTCCGTTCTATCGAAGAGATGGAGATTTCTTTACGCTCAAAGTCCCCGACTCACGCTTTCTCCCTTTCTTCTTTTGGGCAGTGTACACCCAGATCCATACCCTGTTGCAACGGTGGAGGAAATAATCTCCAACCTTCTGCTGTTGCATTCGTCAAATCTGGAGGCTTTTCATTTGTTCAACTACACTTTCGAATTTGGCACCAACGAAATCAGCCATTGCTATTTTACTCCTCAAAGCGTATGGCAATGGATGCGTTATGCAGCATCTAAGAATGTTCAAAGTTTGTCTATCTGTGTTTCCTCTTTGATATTTCCGGTAGAGGAAATCGTACCACCTGCCCTTTTCCATTGTACTCGTCTCACTACGCTCACACTCCATAATTACATTCTCAACTGTATTCCAACCCCTTTCTCCGGATTCAACCATCTCATTACTTGCTCCTTCGTGGGAATGGAATTCACAGATGACTATCTATCCTGCTTTCTCTCTCATACCCCATTTCTTGAGGATCTTAGCGTAATCCGCTACGTTGGCCTAACGAACCCTATCATCTCCGCTCCCAACCTTCAACATTTATGTATAGGTGGAGAGGAGGTGGAAGTGTTTACGATCAACTGTCCGAAGCTTAGAATTCTCAAGTGTTTAATTTTTATGGAGCCGTTCAGCGACCAATTGATTATGATACATGATCTGCGACTAAATGGGCTGTTGTTTCATGAACTTCCGTATTCGGTCTTTGGAATTGCAAATCTAGATGATGGTAATATGGTTGGATTGCAGTTGAATTTGCGGGGGACGCCATTTTCGGCGCACAGGTTTCTTGAGATAGTAGGACGTTTCAAAACATTGAAGACTCTCTTCATCGCGAAGTGGCCACTGTTTGAAAGCGATGATCAGTTGGTTGATCTCCTACACAAGCTGCTCGAGAGGCTTCCTGCACTTGAGTAACTAGAATTGGCAACCATGTTTGACCTGGTAAGAAAAACAAAATGTACTATTTCACTTGCACTTTTAAGCTCGCTTCCCTTCTGCTGATGTATCTTTCAATGATCATTTTATATTCACTTTATGTTGCCGGGGTGAACACAAAGATAATGGTGGGATAAATGTCAAACTATTTATTTGCCAAAATCTTGCTTGTGCAGTGATTAATAAAAAGGTTTATTTGATAAGTTTTGTCAGTATGAATGAATCATTAAGGTTTTAAATAGATAAATTTATATATATATATATATATATATGAAAATCATTCTCTCAGCTTGAAGGTGAGAACGAGGCACATGATTCAAAAGGCACATGATTCAAATCAAATCTAGGTTGTGGTATTGTATAAGTGAAATGTAATTAAATAATATTTAGATGGCAAGTTAATTATTATAATTTTGCTTTGATAGAGAGTAATCAATAAATTATTTTTTAAGTTTTCTGAGTGAATATTAATAATTGATTAATATTTTAAATAGATACAAAGGGAAATAATCTTATTTTTCAACTCAAAACTTAGGTGAGAAGACAGAGGAAATAGAATCTAGGTGGTGTATTGTCTCAATAAATTATTAAAATATTAAATAAATATATTTATTTTTATTTTTCCAATTTTTTTTTTTAGTTTGGGAGAGAGAGTTAGGCACAAGGAATCAAACCTAGGTGGCAAAATAACAACTAATCTTCCAACCACCCAAGATAATACTATTGACAAATAATTACATTTAAAGATATTTATACAATTATTAATATAGATCCATTTTAAGGATGGATAGAAGTGTCTAGAGATCAGATTTCTTCATGTGCAAATTTCTTTTATAATGCAAAACTTAAGAGGTTTGCACTTCTAGAAATTTGATACCTTGGGATGTTTGCAAGATAAACAATTATTATACATACTTTAAAAATAGCCAAAATGCAAAAAAATTACTTGAAATATTTTAACCATAAGAATTTA
>APFE030838288.1:239942-250986 GCA_000404065.3 Pinus taeda | reverse complement strand
TTTCTATTGAGACAAATTAATTTATATGCATATTTAAATAATTTATTTAGTTAACATATATTTTCAAATAATTTATTTAATAGTGAAATATTATAAAAAAATAAGAATTATACATCTAAACACATTTAAAAGTAAAAGTAAAAGTATAAATATAAAATTTCCTTTACTTGTCTTATTTTAAAGTTAATATAGGCATAATATTTTATCTATGTAAAGAGTGATTGCCAAACATTTTTTACATCTACAAGACATGAGCACATTGAGAGTGAGATTATTGATATTTTATAACATTTTTTTATTAAAATTAACAAAATATGTGTATGCATTTTGATTATAGCCAATATTGCTTTTTTATTTAGAGCCTATTTTATTTTTATTTGAAAAATGATACTGGTTAATGCATTGATATAATCACATATCACCCTTATATGATGTAGAATATGCCTTGCCATTCATCACCTCTTTTATAAGCTAAGAGAAAACAAACACTACCACAGCTTCCCAAACAACATTGGTTTTGTAAACATGTCTACATAGTTTTCTTGAGTGTGGACCTTTTAAAGATCCACTCCACCTCCATTAATTTCATGCCGTACAAAATGATATTATATTAATATGCTTAGTCTCATTGTGGTAAGCTGGATTTGTAACTAAATGAATAACTCTTTAACTATCAAAAAATATAATTAGATTATTTTTTGCTCTTCCAAGCTCGCCCAAAAAAACTTCAACTACATTTCCTTCTTGCAAGCATGTGAGACAATGATATATTTAATCACTATAGCGGATAAAGCCACTATTTCTCCTGTAAGACCAAAGACATAACTTGAATTAGACTTCATCTTGTCTAGATTACTTGCAAAATTTGAATCAATATAATCACATATAGAATCACTACTATTATTAAATGTGATGCAATAATCACTTGTGCTTCTAATATATAGAAGCACCCATTTCATTTCATTCCAATGTTTTATTCCTAAATATGCCATGTACCTATTGACAACACCCATTACATGTGAAATATCTGGTTTGGTACATACAATTGCATAAATTAGCCTCCCTATTGTATTAACATGGAGTACATGAGACATATAATCTTTTTCTTCCTCACTACTTGGACATAAATCTGAAGAATTATTAAAATAAGAAACAAAAGGGATATTTGTAGGTTTCACATTATTCATCCACAATTTTACAAGTATTTTCTGAACATTCTTTCGTTGTGAAAATTTGAGCTTGAGCTCACCATTTTTTTGTCTCTGTGTGTTTTAATACCCAAGATTTGTTTTATTGCTCCTAGATCCTTCATATAATCAAAGTTCTGTTCCATCTGAGCCTTCAACTTCTGAAACTCATCCATGCTTTTATTTGTAACAAGTATTGTGAGCATATAACACCAAACTAATGAATATAACATTCAAACTTTTGAAGTAAACACAATGGTCATGCTCACTTATAGTATAAATATGGCTCAACATGAGGGAGTCAACTTCTTGGAGAATTTCATGGGAGACTACTTAAGACCCTACAATAACTTCTTGACCTTGCAAATGAAACTTATTTTGCAATGTTGAACTAAACCTTATGGATGTCCCACATAAATATCCTCATCCAAAAAAATGTTTATTTAACATCTAATTGTTCTAATACCGAATCAAGCAAAGCAACTAGTGCTAACACGATATGAGTAGATACAAGCTTAACAACTGGAAAAAAAATCATAGATATCTATACATTCAATCTGAGAGCAAACCTTTGTGACTAATCTAGATTTATACCTCTTGATGTCATCATAAACACTTTTCTTTAATTTGTAGACTCATTTACATCCAACAAACTTTCTAATTTAGAAAGTTCTACCAGGTCCTGAGTTTTGTTTTTCCTTGAGGCATCCATATTTGCTTTCATTGTTTCCTTCCATTTGATATTATTGATATCATATATGGCTTCCTAATAACTAGAAGGCTCCCCATCATCAATAACCAAAGTAATATTTCATTGTTTCCTTCCATTTGATATTATTGATATCATATATGGCTTCCTAATAACTAGAAGGCTCCCCATCATCAATAACCAAAGTAATATATTAAATAAAATTGATATACCTCTTAGGAATATTTATGTCCCATGTAGATCTTCTCAGCTTGTTGGTTATAAAATTTCTACATTTCCCTGAATATCTTTAGCATTTATGACTTCTTTATCATAAAAAGCTTCTTTTTACTTCCTTGTGTCTTTAAATGGTTGGGCATCTAATTGGATTTGTTAATGTTACATGTTCTTGTTTCAAATAAGTTTCTACTCTATTTGATCTAATAAGAAGAGGTTTATCAAATATTACATCCTTGTCAATAATTATTTTGGGGAAAGTAAGATCCCACATTATATATCCCTTATAGATATCTATATGGGGTCTAACTTAGAATTTAATTCTTAAAAATAAGAGGGTACGCTTCAAAATATATATCTAAAATAAATTTAAATATGTTTAAATCTAAATTTTTAAATAAAATATAAAGTATTATTAAAATGTGGTTATTTTATTTTTTAATCATTATTTCAAAAATAAACAACATTATTATTTTTTAAATTTTATTTCAAAAATTAACAATATTATTATTTTTTAATTATTATTTCAAAAATTAATTATAGTTTGCTATTCGAAGGTCTAAATCAGTGATGGTCTGATTTATATTTGCGGCCATTTGTAGTGCTTTGCAATAAAATATAAAATATTTATGAACGAGATGACCGGTTTTTGCTCGGCTTGCCATGTGATTGCAGAAGCTAGAAAGAGATCCGATGTTACCTTGTACCAACTCTCTACTCGATAATCTTTGGAACGTAAAGCTACGGATGATCGAATTTGATATGGGCGAAATAGCGGTAATTGGTAAGCTGCTTGAGAGTGCTTCTGCTCTTGAAATAATAGAAGTAGAACTGCCACCATATTTAACCAGCTACGAAAGGGAAACACGAGTAGTTACCTTCTTGAAAAGTCTATTATATCTGAGGAGAGCTTCCACTAGAGCGAGGATATCTGTGAAGGACCGTTATTGTCTATGATTTGAGCGAAATACACAAACTCCAAAATAAGCTTGCTGCTATCTTTTACTCTCTTTTCTGGTGAGCAATACATGTTACTGTTTCCAAGTAATATACATTGCTGTTCAATGTCTGTCAAAACATTTTCAAGTAAGTTATGTTGTTGTTCAGTTCAGTTGTCAAAACATTGTTGTTTAGCTCAGTATAAGAAGATGTGTAAGTTTGTCGATATTTTATTGTTATTTTAAAATTAAAATTAAAAATTATGTTTTAACTAGAAAAATAATGTAAGTTATAATAAATAAAAAAATAAATATGCCATAAGTAGTTATCAGTAAAAAAAATATGTAAATCAGATATTTTTCAAAAATATTTCAACAAAAATTTAAATAAATTATTTGAAGATCTATGTTAAAATATCAATTTATATATATTTATATATACTATTTTTAATAATTTTTATGGTTTAAACTTTTTTTTGTTGATCTATATATATTATTATACTCTATTTAACATTAAAAAAAGAAAAATAACACACTCTATTTTAAACTCTAAAGATTTATACATGAATAAATTTAATTTCTAGGCTCATATTAAAATTATACTTAATAAGATAAGTCTATATACATACTATTGGTAGATATTTTTGATAGATAATTTCACTCTTCCTTTTTATTGTAGTGTTTCAAGCAATTACTTGGGTTTTGCATTTGGATCTACACTTTTGGGAAATCTTTTTCCCAATAAAAATAAAATAGTACGTGTTGTGTTGGAGAACAGGATTGCCTTTACACCAAAATTCACAGGTATTAGTAAACAGACACATCGCTAGATTTAAGCACATGCCACCAAACACACGAGAAAGCATTGGATTATCTTTTTACACCACCATTAACAAGAGCCTCTTGTCTAAAATAAATCAAAAAGTACGTGTTGCTCTTGTCTGAGATTTTTATCCAAACAATATCCCTTTCTTCGTTCGTTATTTTTGGTCCAAACATTTTAGTTACTAATTATTTTGTAAATTAGAAACGTTGTAATGTTTTCCCCAAACAATTGTTCCTTTTTGAATTTGCTTCTAATAACATTATTGTAAAAGGCATAATGTCGTAGCAATCTAGAGTAGATTAAATGAACAAACACGTAACATTTATGGTAGGTAAAGCCAAATTCTCACAGGTGTAACATTTTATTCACAAATTAAAAATAAAATAAAAATAAATGCAAATTTCAGGCCAGCCAAAATTTTACAGGTGTAACATTTTATTCACAAATTAAAAAAATAAATAAAAAAAAAATAAATGTAAATTTAAAATATATAAAGAACAAAACTAGTGTCATTGAAAAAGAAAAAAAAAATTAAAATTCATTAATGTTATTGTTTAAATATTATAAGATAAATTATTAATCTTTAACAAAACGTTCGTTAGTTTTGGGAATGTGTTATATTTAATATTTTAATACAAAGATAGATGTTTTTTAAATTAATTTTTAGTTTTTATATATAGAAAACTTACCCTTTTTATTATTATATATTTGTAATATTTATTTGAGTTTATTTATATATTTAAAAATAATTATATCAATATATTATTTTATTATTTTTTAATTTAAAATATTTTGTGTATGGTATGTTGGATAGATGGGGATTGGGTGTCTTGTTAAGGGTACTCTTTAATATAAAGTTATTAGTTCAATTTTTTGTCATGATAAAGATGTAGTCCCACCGAACTTAAAAAAAAGAATCATATCAAAAAAAATTTCCCCTTGGAAAAATTGTAATTTTCATTAGTAAAGGAAAATTACATGTTGTATATGCAAAGTGCATATGTTGTATGTGAGGGTGCTTGTCGAAAATAGAAGTATCCATTTTAACAAAATAGCGCAGTGCATCCATGTAGGGAGGCACTGTTCTATGGAGATTGTTCAACAAAGAAAAACAAAATAACTCTACATAGAGAGTGTATGTCCGCTTAATATACATCTGATAATTTAAAAGAATAAAATATTTACATATGCAAGAAAATGAAAAAACAGGCTCCAGCTAAGCCATTTAGTTTGTAATGTCCATAAAAGGTCGATGGTAAAACTAGTAGTGAGTACCATCACTCTGTTCTTGAATCATCCATGTGCTGAAAGGCTTGACTGTGACTTCTTTGGATAATAGATCGACAGTTGTGTTTCGTTCCCTGTAAATATGACGACATGCAAATGAGTCAAAATGAGTAATGAGTCGGTGCGCCTCATCCAATATATGTCTCAGAGAATATGCAGAGTAGTTTGACATTTTGCTTATCCAGTTACAAATAATTTTTGAGTCACCAAAAAATTGTAGATTACTACAGTGTTTTTCCACGGCAAATTGGATGACGTATTTTCCTGTGATTAGTTCAGTGAAATTGTTTGAGTCTCTCTCCAGTCCCATTTGAATATGAAAATGATGGGAACCAAATAAGTACAGTATGGCACCTCCCCCACAACCAACTTCTAGTGCTGAACCATCGAAAAAATCCCAATGTTGAGAGTAATTTATGGCTTCGAGGACAATGCTCCTGGGCGGAGAGGTTTCCTCATCTTCAGGGATGATGTTGTAGTCTGTTAGGATACGAGCTGTGATTGAGGGTCAGTGGGGAGCAATATCCTGAAAAATGTATCTATTACGGGCTATCCAAATTGCCCAACAAAGGAGGAGGAGAAGATTTCTGGCCTTTGTCAGAGCTGCATTAGTCCACCATGTAGACCATGCATCATTTATAGTCATGCCATACCAACTGTTCTGGGAGGGAAAGGTCAATAGAATCGAGCTTTAGAGATCCTTTACAGCCTGGTAAGCGAGGAAAAGCTGGTCTACATCTTCGGTGTTGTTCTTGCACAAGCAACACCAAAAGGGTCCGTGATTTGCACGTTTGATTAAGTTGTCACCTGTGGGGATCTTATATTTGAGGATTGTCTACATGAGAAGTCGGGTCCTGGGGGGCGCTTTGAGCTTCCACATGTGCTTCCACCAGAGTTCGATAGCTTGCGGTCGATGAGCCTTGGCTAATACAAGATAGCCCTCTTTAGGGGAGTATCTCCCTGATTTAGCAAGCGCCCAGGTTATCTCGTCCTCTGCTTCGACAATTCTAATATGAGATTCGGTTAAGGCCACAATGTATTCAACCCATTGTTGTTCCTAGTGTTGTGGTATGTGCAGGTTGCGGGCAGATTTCCAAGCTTGTTGAAATAAAGTGGTATGTTCAGAGTCCACAATATGACAGATATGTGTGATGCCTGCATTGCTGAGGTGGATTTTAAGCTCAATAGGCAGCCTGTGAGCGTTCCCATAGCCAATCCAAGGATCTTCACCTATACGCACAGATGTGCCAGATTGAATTCTCCAAGTAAGACCCGCTCGAATAATGGTCAGTGAATTTAGCACTGCCTTCCAGATGATTGATATCCCTATGTTGTTCCAGTGTGGTTGTCATAGCCAGTGCATCAAATTTAGAGGGGCTATGTATATTGAAAAGGCCACCATACTCCACACGATGTTCGTAGTGATTAATTGCCAACCAAGCTTTGCTTCCAGCACTGAGGAGAAGTCCTCCAACTTCTTTATGCCCTACCCTCCCCATTTCTTTGGTAGAGTAAGCGCCTCCCATTTGACCCAGGCAAAGATTCTCCCTAACTGTCCCCCCTTCCAAAGAAGCCTGCAACATAGATTTTGTATCTGAGAGAGGATACCTCTGGGTATCCATGCTAAAGACATCCAATATACCGGAGTGGCCTCAAGAACTGCTTTTATAAGTACTAATCTGCCTGCCCTGGATAGGTACTTGTGGTACCAGCGGTTGAGCCTCCTTTCCATTTTGGAGATAAGCCATGTCCAATCTGCTATCTTATATCCCTGGGGCTTTAGCATGTATCCTAGATATCTAAGGCCATCCTCCATTCGCAGAAGGGTAAAAGGGAATCTATGGAGTGCAAACTATATCTCATGGGGGGAGGATACAATAGCTGTAATGGTGGATTTAATGTAGTTAATAACCATGTCAGTGGCAATTTGAAATAAAAAAAGTATTCTTCATTATAGTCAGGTCCCCTATGCCACCATTGAGGAATATCAACACATCATCCACAAATAATAAGTGAGTCAGGATGCATCTATTAGTGATTCTGATTCCTTTGAGCCTTCCCCTGTTATGTTCCTCTTTTATGTCTACTAAGCCCTTCCATGATGAGTAGAAATAGTAAAGGAGATAGAGGGCATCCCTACCTCAGGCCTCTTTCCGAATGAAAGAAAGGCGATGCCGCTCCATTTACAAGGACACTGAATGATATAGTTGTTATACAACACATGATCCATTTAATAAACTCAAAAGGGAAACCTAGGTGAGTTAGGAGCATTCTGATGTACAACCAGCTTACTCTATCAAATGCTTTGGAGAGATCTACCTTTCATGTTCTTCGTCTGTAGAGAGTGCAGTACTTCTTGTGTTGTTCCGACTGCCTCATGGATTTGACAATCTTGCAAGAAAGCAAATTAAGCAGGAGAAATATGAGTGGATAGGATGGGGCAGAGACGATTGACAATGATTTTATAAATGCAGTTGCATAGGGATATGGGGCGGAAATCATCAAAGGAGGTCAGGTTGTTAGATTTGGGAATGAGGGCTATGAAAGTGGTATTGAAAGCTTCAGACATCTTGCCATTGAGCCGACAATCTTCAACGACCTTAAGGAGATCTGCTCTAACAGTCTTAAAAAAAGCCAAGTAGAACTCCACCGACCATCCATCTGGCCTTGGGATTTTGTAGCGCTTGAACCATTTTAATGTGGCCTCAATTTCCCCTAGAGTGACTTCCCCGTTTAGTTCCATGGCAGTCTCCTGATCCACAAATTGGGGAAATAGTTGTGCCACTTGAATGACTTCAACAAGAGTGGCATTTGGAGGTGCCCTACAAATCTGCTTAAAATGGGATGTGGGCATGGTTGCTAGATGCGGAAAGGTGTTGACTATGTTCCCCTGCTCATTTGTGAGGTACCATATGGAGTTAATGGCTTTTCGACCATTTGCAAATTTGTGATAAAATTTTGTATTATTGTCTCCCTCTAGCAATCAGATTGCCCTGCTTTGCAATCTCCAGGACCCTTCCGGATCCTTTAGGATTTTGCATCTCTTAGATACTAAGGATGTAAGATTTTCCTTTTGTTCATTCGAGGTGTAGACCCCCCCTTGATCATTTTTTAAAGCAGAAACCTCTGCTTCAATATCCCTTAGGGTTTGTTCACCCTGCACTCTCTTTTTTTGCGCCTAGATTTTAGAGAGTCTTTTCAGCGCTTTTAGGTTATGTGCAAAACCTTCTTTTATATGACCTCCAACAGTAGGGGGGTGGGACTTACATAAATCATTAACCATGCGAGCATAAGATGCATCCTTTAGCCAAGAAGAGTTGAATTTGAAAGAGACTTTAGGTTTATTGAATCCCCTTCTTATTTCAAGGTATATCGGCAAATGGTCTGAGATACTCCCCGATCACACCCATTGTCAATAGTTATAACCCATGTCCAGTAGGCGCTCCTTGATAAGGAAGCGGTCAAGTCTTCTGGCGAGACTATCATCTCTAACCTTATTGTTCCTCCAGGTGGGCTGCAGTTTCGCTGATGTGATGTCCATAAGACTGTGATTTTCCAGGATGTTCTCAAAGTATGCTGATAGGGGATCAACCTGAGCGTGATGTCCCCATGATTCAGAGAGGCCGATAGAGAAATTTAAATCCCCTCCAAGGATTAAGTAGTCCTTTTGCAAGATATCAGTACTTAGTAAATGGTCCCAGAAGTCTGCACGGTGATGGCACTGCCCGTACACATTTATCATTATAATTTCAATGCCCAGATCATATGAGAATATGTCCTCCCCAATATGCCCAATGCCTCCCCAACTGTTACAGAGCTTGATGGTTCGAGAGTCATAACCTAGGGAAATGCCTCCCGAGCGTCCATTTACATCAAGAGCTAGAAAGGACCAGCCCGGGAGCATAGATTCAAGCAGGTGGGTGATGTCTTCAGCTAGGTCCAAGGTTTCTTGTAGGAAAATGACATCGACTAGTGCAGAGTTGAGCAATATGCGAAAGGCTAGTTTTTTATCAAGGCTAGCTAACCCTCAGCAAGTGAATGAGAACAACTTCATGGAGGGGGAGCATCCAGGTTGTTTAGAGCTCTAAGTACCCTATCGATGGTGTTTTATTTCCTAGATGATATCTCCTCTCTGGCCTACAACTTAGCTTTGGAAATGGAGGAAGGACGTCCTCGGGGTGGCTTTGGGGGAATGGGAGGAGTATCTAGGCCAATAACAATAGCATCAAGGGCCTGTGATTACACCCGGGATCGAAGTGAGTATCTGGGGGATAGGGGCCCATGTTCATAGGCAAAGGATATGGGAGGGGCTCCCATCGGGAAAGATGTTGGAGTGAAAGAGAATGTGGGGGAGAGCGCGTGGAGGGGGCATGCTAGGGAAATGGGGGGTCGCGAGATGAAAGTCGAGACCTGATTAATTACAGTAGAAAAAACTATGCTTTTAGAAGGAGAAAAGATATTAACAGAGCAGGGAATATAAGTGATCATACCCGAAGATAGCGCAGTCGCCCTTGCCCTAGTCAGAGGAGGAGAGGGAGGCCGATGTGGTGCCTTCCTCTGCTGCTTTAGTGATGTTATGAGTTGCTGCGTCTTCAGGAGGGGGCTGATCCACATGTGCTTGAGAGTCTTTGGTAGGTATAGCCTTACCGTTTTCCCCTACTCTTGCTTTGTTGTTTAGAGGTAGTCCCTAAAGAGATGACCCACCTTATGGTACCTCCTGCACCGAAAAAGCACCTCTTCGTTGTCAAGAATCTGCTGCCGAGAGAAATTCCTCCATTGGAGGGTAATGTGTTCCTGTAAACCCTGCCTGGTATCTAAGTGAACCAGAATCCCCGCATATGCCATTATGCCAGTGGAGAGGCATGATTTGTCATGTTCTAGATATATGCCCAAAGAGTTCCCAATGCATTGAAAGATGTCTTTGGACCAGAATTGTAGGGTAGTCCTAGTAGACGGACCCATAGAGGGCCAGCATCGAGATTCTCCCTCTCTGGATCGAAAAGGGGGTTCCATCGATGTAGGAGGATGGGGGCATGTTCAATGTGCCAAAACGATGATAGGACCCAATTTGTATGCTCGGCTTTGACGAACTGCAGCGCGAACCATCCCCTGATGAAAGTTTGGACGAAATTTAGCTTGGCTAGGTGTTGTCCCCAAACTTCTGTCGCCCATTGCTTCAACCGGGGCGCAGTGTAATTTCATCCCCAAACCCTACCAATCAGGACTCTCTCTGCTGTGTCCATAGTGTCTCCCCACTGAATATCCTCTCCCAAGCGGATGATGATGTCTTGTGCCCTGGATTTTACACACCTTTGTTTTTTGCTTGGTCTGTGCCCTACGTCGGTGGAGTCTTGCTGGGTTCCGCTCGAAGGAGGGTTAGGTTCTTAGCTTTCTTCCCTTCGTTTTTCCTTCTCCTCCCTTCAGTTTTTATATTTTTTCTTAATTCGTCCCTAAGGTTTGTTTGTTTGTTTATTTGTTTTATATATAAATATATATATTGAGTAAATAGAAACTAAGTAATATAATAATAATAAACAAGAAAATTAATATTTATATTCATTATTAACATTATAAACCAATTTTAATTATTTCATCATTTCTATTACAATATTTCATTTAAACTCAATTTTCATACATTTTTTTTTTAATATTAATACTATTATTAAATAAATAATTAATAATTATTTCTATTATGGTTAAGTTAGTTGATATTATAGATAATATTAGTTAGTTTTAGAAATGGAAAAATAGTAAATTATTTCTACTTAGGGGTTAGGTTTTAGTTAGATATTATCCCATAATGATCAAAAAAAATAACTTAGAATAAATAAATGTTTTAAATATATAATTAAATATTAATAATAATAATAAATTAATTAGT
>APFE030838288.1:224120-239296 GCA_000404065.3 Pinus taeda | reverse complement strand
ATTAGTTAATTAATTAATTATTTTTACCAAAGAAAAATCTTAATTTCCATTCAGTTTTTAAGAAAATTATAAGTTGTATGCCAACATTTGTGCAATGCTTTCACTATTGTTAGGTGGTGGATCCGTGTTGTTGTTTGAGCAAAAATATTTACATATTCCTTCATTAAAGTTTAAGGATCAAAAAATAAAGCGGTACTGTTTTTGCAAAGTTCTGTAGAAGTAAAAAACAAAAGTACAGTGAACATTAACTAGGATGATTGTATCGATCAGTCCTGTGGATGTACTGCCTCGTCGATGTAAGGCCTGTGGTAGATCTGGAAAAATTCTCCATCCCTGTATTCCTAGATTATCCACTGTCCTCTAGTCAGCTGCATGACCTCTTTGGAAAGAAGATTAGCGACTTCATTCCTTTCCCTGTAAATATGAGACCAGAAAAAAGACTCAAACTGTGATTTTAATGCAATAGCTTCTTCCACCAGGTCTCTGAGTGTGTGCATGTAACAGTTATAAGTCCCATTTAGCCAATTTATGATGAGCTGTGAGTCCCCAAAAATTTGTATATTGTGGCAGTGTTTTTCCTTGGCAAAGAGGAGTAGATGTCTAAGATTGTTTAGTTTTGCGAAGTATTTGGTGCCTCTCCCTAGTCCCACTTTTATTTTATAGCTCACTGACTCGGATAGGTGAAGGACTGCTCCACCACCACATCCCTCCGGTTGGGCTGAACCATTAAAATATGTCCAAGGCTGCCCCTTGTCTATATTTTCTAGGATTATTGTCCGAAGGGGATGCGATGCTTGGTCTTCGAGGATGGAATTGTAGATGGCTTGGATGTTGTTGCATATTGCTGCTCCCAGAACGTCTTTGTCCTAGAAGATTTTATGGTTCCTGATAATCCAGATGCCCCAACAGATGATGGGAGGTAGATTTTTTTTGCTTCTGGCTGTCAGTCTTGGACCACCAGTTTTCCCATGCCTCCCTTATATTATTATTGATCCAGCGACAGGGAACATTTAGCCCTATGGTAATTATATTCCAGATGTCCACAGAGACAGGGCAGTGGAGAAATAGGTGGTCGGTATCCTCCATCACCAGATTGCAGAGGTTGCATCTTGAAGGCCCATGTATGCTCTATTTTGTCAGGTTGAGGTCTATGGGGATTTTGTTTGAAAGGATAGAATAGAGGAGGAGTCGCGCTTTGTGGGGGGCTTTGAACTTCCATATGGAACGCCACCACCAGCGTAGTGCGTCGATTGCTTGAGCTTCCATGATGGCCACAAACTCGGATTTGGGGGTGTAGTTGCCGTTGGGTTCCTTTGCCTAGATTAGCTTGTCTTCTCTTGCTGTAATCTTGATGTTTGCCTCTTCCATGCCTCCCACGAAACGTGACCAGTCCATGCTCTATCTATTTTTGATGCCCAAATTTCCAAATGCCCGCCATTGTCTGTAAGGAATCTCAGCCCGCCCCTCCTCTTTGATGTGTATCTGACCTCGCTGAGTCCCTATCTCATTTCCTATGGTAGAATGTGGGCATTTCCACTACCTTCCCAGGCATGGGCCCCAATTTTGATTTGTGAGCCGTTTCCCACCTTCCAGGCCAGTCCTATTTTGATGGTATTGATAGAGTATATGACTGCCTTCCAGACATTTGAGACCGCCGCTTGGTGGTGATTTGTGCTACGTAGCCAATCTATGGTTGATTGTGGATAGATGCATTTGTTGTAGATCACTTCAGTCCAGAGACTATTTGTGGTAATGATTTGCCAGGCCAATTTTGCTCCTAAAGCCTTGGCAAAATCTCGGAGTTCCTTTAATCCCCAGCCTCCCCACTTCTTTGGTTTTGCTATCCTCTCCCACTTGAATTAGACGAAAGTTTTGCTAGCTGTTTGGCCCCTCCAAAGGAATCTGCAGTAGATCTATTAGATTCTGCAATGGATGCCTTTAGGGATACAAGCCAGGGACATCCAATATACCGATATGGCCTCAAGGACTGATTTGATGAGGGTGAGTCTCCTTGCCCTGGTGAGCCACCTCTGTTGCTAGATGTTTATGCGGGTTTCAATCTTAGTTATCATCCATGCCCAACCTGCAATGCGGTACCCATTTGGCTTGAGTTTGAATTCCAAGTATTTTAGGCCGTCTTCTAGCTCTTGTCTCACAAAGCTGAAATGTTGGGAGGCAAATTTTTGTTCATTCCCTAGGCAGGAGCTGAATATGATTTTTGATTTTATATAGTTAAGCTCCATTCCTGTAGCTTTAGAAAAGAGAGCTAAGATTGCCTTGAAACTAGTGGTATCCCTATAGGTTCCATTTAGAAAAAATAGAATATCATCAACAAAGAGAAGGTGAGAGATGGTGGTCCTGTCATTGATTTCCACTCCTCCCAAAGTGCCATTGTTCCTTGTTGATGTTATGAGTCTGTTGAGTCCTTCCATTATTAGAAGGAAGAGCATAGGGGAGAGAGGGAAGCCTTGTCTGAGGCCCCTTTTTGCATGGAAGAAATTTGAAGCTGCTCCATTGATCAGGACACTGAAGGAAATCGACGTGAAGAAACACCCCATCCACTTGATGAATTGGTAGGGGAAACCAATGTGTGTGAGCATGAGCTATAGATAGGTCTAGTTGACTCTGTCAAGGCTTTGGGCAAGTTAATTTTGAGGATGGATGCTTTTTCTGAAGTGATTTTTATGGAATGGAGCATTTCCTAAGCAATTCCTATAGCCTCCTGGATGTGGCAGTGCTTGAGGAAAGCGAATTGTTCCTTAGAGATCATCCTAGAGAGAATGGGTTTAATACGGAGTGTGATTATCTTGTAGATACAGTTTCAAAGGGATATAGGTCTGTAGTCATCAAAGGATTATGGTTTGTCCACTTTGGGAATGAGGGCTATGAAGGTGGAGTTGAAGGCTTTGGACATTTTTCCTAAGGTTCGACAGTCTTCGGCAGCTAGCAGGAGGTCTTGGCCAATGAGCTCAAGGAAGGTGATGTAGAATTCAAAGGGCCAGCCATCAGGCCCAGGACTCTTGTATTTGCCCAGGCTTTTGAGGGTAGCCTCCAACTCATCCATGGTGATGGGTGAGTTCAACATCTCCTTTTCTTCTTCTTCGACAAAAAGAGGGACCGCTTCAGCAACTCAGAGAATTTCTGCTATGTTTGCTACGTTTGGGTTCTTATAGATATTTGAGTAATGTTGAACCCCTAGATCTGTCAGTTGTGCGAAAGTATTGGCTTCTCTTCCATGTTGGTCCCTTAGAGCCCAGATGGTGTTGGTGTTTCGCCTTCCTCTGGCGTATTGTTGGAAGAACTTTGTATTTTCGTTGCCAGCTGCTAACCAAGTTGCCCTGCTCTTTAGTCGCCATGTCTCTTCAGCTCGTCTTAGGAGTTTTATTTTTTTCTTTTCTAGGTTAACGAGTTGTTCCCTTGTGTCGAGAGTAGAGTAGCTTGTTATCCCCAGGGAATCAAGTTGGGCGAGTTTTGCCTCAATATTGACCAGTTCCCCTCTTCTTTTTGTTTTCTAGTCTTCACCCAAGCGATTGTTTTCTGTTTGAGACAAATTAGGTTTTTTGTGATGGCAGATCTAGGAGACAGCTCGTCCTCCCTGTTATAATGGGTCCAATTCCTTTTCACCAGATCTTGGAACCCTTCATCTCCAATCCAAGCGGCATTGAATTTGAAGGGGGATCCTGGCTTTCTGGCTTCATCTTCAAGTTCCAGAAAAATTGGAGAGTGATCTGAGTTTCCCCCAGAGCTGACCCAATGCCTGATTTGGCCAACACTGTTTAGGAGAGGAGTTCTGATAAGGAAACAATCTAAGTAACGGGCAAGGGCATGCTCTCCAATGCGACGATTCCCCCAGGTGGGCATTTTGCGGGCTGAGTCTATGCTTATGAGGTGATAGTCATCTAGTAATTTTTCAAAGAAGCTAGTTAGGACATCAGATTGTTCCCTGTGCCCCCAAGATTCTGCCATCCCCAGGGAGAAATTTAGATCTCCCCTAATAATTATATTCTCTCTCTACATGAATTCCAATTGTAGTAAGCTTTCCCAGAAGACCTCTCTGTGATGGCAAGGGCCATAGATGTTGAAGATTCTCAGAGTAAGGTGGGGAGAGTTGGAGATGATGTCCACTCCTAGAAAACCCTGCCCTCCCCAGGCATTGATAATTTTGATCGAGGAGATGTTAAAACCCAGGGCTAGTCCTCCAGAGCGACCTCTCACATCGAGGAAGAAGAACCCCAGTTGGGAAGGAAAGATTTAAGTGTTTTAAGGACCAGTGGACCATTGCTAAGAGTTCCTTGTAGCATTAGGAAATCTAATTTTTCTGATAGACAAAGCCTCTTTAGAGCCAACTTTTTATCGGGGTTGGCTAATCCCCTACAGTTAAAGGAGAGGCCTTTCATGGGTTCAAAGAGGCAGGGTTCCACTTTTCTCTAAGTACCTGACCTATGGGAGTTTGTATGCTAGAAGCCACCTCCAAGCTGGCTCTTTTAATGGCTTTGGAGATGCAGGATTGTCTGCCCCATGGAGCTTTGGAGGGGAGGGGTGGGATTAGGTCTTCCTCCAATTCGAAGGCATGGAGGGGTGGAGGGATGGAGCACAGGTTATAGTAATGGGAGGATTCGGATATCGAATCCCCGAGGGGCTCGCTATGCAGGGTGTGATGGCTAGTGGTGCAGGGGGTGTTTGGGACTGGGGCAGGAGCAGGAGTCATAGGGAAACATATTTGGCTCAATTTGGGGAGGGGGGGACTATATTCAAATTTAACTATAAAGAACTAAAAACAATATTGATACATTCAATGGGAGAAATAGAGTTAGGGGGAGAGGAGGTACCCGTGAAGCCTGTGCCTTCTCTGGAGCGTGCCCTAGTGCTCGGTGCCTCGGGGTTCCAATTTTCCATTCTCAGGAGGCCTGAAGAAAACAGGGGCTGTCTTTCCAGTCCCTTAGATCGTCTAGATTGTAGATCAATAAGGTATGCCATTCCCAAGTCCGTCTGTGTGTTGGCCAGTGCAAAACTTCTCGGGGGAGATGGTCTTTGTCCTGTAACTAGTGGGCAGGTCTTGTAGAGATGGCCAACTTCATGGCATCTCCTGCATCTAACCGGCATGCCCTCATAGTCCAATTCCTGCTAGTGGGTTGTGGCTCCCAGTTGGAATTGATAACTTTCCACCAAGCCATCTCTAGTGTCCAGGTAGACTAAGATTCGAGCCATCGCTAGGATGCCAGTGTCCATGTACGTTCTGTCATGGTCTAGATAAGTGCCGAGGTCGTCCCCAATGATTTTGAATATGTCCTCGGACCAGAATTGCAGTGGGAGGCTTGGTAGGCGAATCCATATTGGCCTTGATCCCATGCTCTCCTTCGGGTCAAAGAGCATAGACCATCGGTTGAGAAGCACTAGAGTCATCTCTATGTTCCAGTATTGGGTTAACATCTAGTTCACATCTTCTGGCTCAGCGAAGATTAGGGAAAACCATCCTCTTGACATAGCCAACACCGCCGGAAGTTGTGGCAGGACGTTCCCCCAAACCTCCATCATCCATCGTTCCAGGTGACCTGGCGAGTAGTTTCTTCCTCACACTCTCCCCACTAGGACCGTGCTCTCTGTTAGGGTTGCTTTTCCCATTCCAATACCTTCACCAAAAACCAGTTTTCTGCCCCTTTCCCTTGTCTTGGATAGCTTGGATTGTTTGGCCTTCTTTGCCTTGAGAATCTGTTGCTTAGTCTGGCTGCTTCCTTTTCTCGTCGGGCTGTTCTTTGGGTCTGAGTCCCTTGGCTCTTCCCTTTCAGGCTCGTTGTTTACCAAGCCCTCAAAATAACAGGAGGGTTGTACCTTGTTCCTTGGGTTGAGCTGTGTGTAGACATCCTGTGGGTGCTCGGGCCTCTTGGGCTCGTTGTTTGTTGTCAAGTGGGTTGTGTTCAGCTCTATGATACCAAAGTTCGGCTCTTCAGAGGTCCCAGTTGTGAAACCCTCGCTTCCTTGTAGATCCTCGGGGAGCTGTTGTTGTCCGCTCCAACCTAAGAAATCAAACGGGAACAAAATAGTGAGAAAATGGGAGTTGGAGCCCTCGACGAGGTTGATGAAAGCCTCAGTGACCGCCACTCTCGGTTGGGTAATTTCCAGCCCTTGTAAAGAAGTTTCCGTTTCCATCCCATAGGTGCCATAGTTTCCCTGTTCGTCCGGTGCGTTATCAGTAGCCAGTCTGACCCCTGCTTGTGTTAATGAACTGGAAGCCATAAAGATATCGGATTTTGGGTAATTGTCCAAGGTGTAGTCAATGAGCTCCTCCTTATAACCCTCTTCCATCCTCAACATAACAGTTAACTGGTGGGGTTGGGTCAAGAAACCTCAGAGTAACTGGCCCGAGGAGCAAGTGGGGTTTAGGTTTGGAAACCGCGAAGTGTTCACACCTCATATCCCTTAAACCGCAGCGGGTTAGCTTTTGGAGTCTTGTTCCCTTGAGGTTTGGGCACTCGAAACCATAACGCTATCTGCGACGGTGGAAGAAACTGAGGTTGTCTGGGGGATTGTGCGTCGAGTTGTGGGGCAGGCCGACAGACTACAAGAATGTTAGCTGACACCTACTATGCGATGTCATGACTATTCTAACCGGCGCGCTTTTGGAGTGCTCCCTCGCCCTTGCCAGAGAAACTATCGTGGAGTATTGGAAAATTGTGATGACACCAGACCTGGCTTCGAAACTCCTCCCCTTCGCTCCATCGCTCCGGCCAGAGTACTTGCCCAATAATTATTTTCAAAGAAGAAACTTTTGAAGAATGTTTTAAAAAAGAAAAAGAAAAAGAGTAAATATATCAATGTTGTAATTTTTTTTTTTTAAAAATTATATAATATAATTCAATTATTATTATATTATAATTTATAAATTCCAATGTTATATTTTTTTACTAAATTATTATTTATTATTTAATATTTATATTATTATTATTATTTAATTAAGTTATTGGTTATTAATATTTATTATAAAATAAATTAATTAATAATTTTTTAATTTTATATATATAGTTTGTATAATTTATTTGAATATTATGTTATATATTTAAAAGTAAATATATCAATGTTTTAATTTTTTAAAGTTATATATATCATCGTAAGCTCAACTGGAACTATAGCATTGAGAAAATGATTAATGGGGATGGAAAGTTTATTTTGGTCTTGAAAATAATTGTAAAACATCAAACCTTGTAATGTGGGATAGAAAGAAACTCCTCTTTGAAAATTTAGTCACTCCTGTTATCTTATATGGATGTGAGGTTTGGGGTTGCAACATCTCTAGAGAATCCTGGAGAAAGATTGAGCAAATCCATAAGCGTTTTATAACGTATAACCTCAAAATTAAAAGCAATACACCCTATTCTATTCTCCTTATAGAAGTGGGCCTTTCCCCTATCGAGAACCTAGCTATGACTAGGTTTCTGTTGTACAAGCAAAAACTCAATAACATAGGAGACCATAGACTTCCTAAGCTAGATTTAAATTCCAACCAAAACCACCTAAGGCTTAAACGAGGTCGGTATAAAGACACCAGGGCCTGGTTAAACCATTGGGAGATCGACGAGAATGTTGCATTGCAAAACATTAATAACATTAAAAATATTGTTACTTCTAAATTCAAAGAAAAAATGTGGTGTGAGAAAGATTTAGCAGCTAAAAGAAAATTAAGATATTATAAGGAGGTCATCAACCCCACCCTAAAAGATCAAAAGTATCTCTCTGTTTTAACTAGCTCAAAGAAGAAAATTAATATAGCCAAGATTAGAACTAACTCTCACGAGGTCCATAGTGAAACGGGTCGTTGGGCAGTTCCTAAAACACCATGGATGGAAAGGATTTGTCATCTCTGTGAGAATATGAAATGAAAATCACTTCCTCTAGAGTGCTCCACGTACAACCACATTAGATCTCAGTTTCATAATCTTTGTTGCAATATTGACCTTCCTAGCCTTTTACGATGTCAAAATTATAGTGAGCTCCGGAAGCTTCTCTCCAAGCTTTTTGAGCATAGGAATAAAATCTTAAATCAAACTAAAAAATAATTCGTTTCTTTAGGTCTGATAAAACAAAGTTTGGTCTCAGCGGACGTTCATCATCATCATCTTCATCCAATTTATAAATTCCATTGTTATATTTTTTTACTAAATTATTATTATATATATATATATTTTATTAAATTATATTTATTATTCGTATTTTCTATTATTTACTTATGTTATTGAATTGATAATAACAAAAATGATTTTGTATTAAAAGGAATAAGTAGATTGTTTTGTAGTAAGAATTGTTAATATCTTTTTTTACCCAAATTCATTTTTCATAAATAATAAATAACTAATATTAAAAATAATCTATCAAAATTTTTCATATAATAAAAAAATGGAAAGTTAAAATTGTTTTTTTTTTATTTACTTTTTTCTCTTTCTTTTCTATATAAATATATTATTATTATTATTATTGTGTTTTTTGGTAAGTCAAATATTTCTATTAATTCTTGAAAAGATTACGTCGTACGAGAACTTCTTCCAGAGAATTAAGGCCTTGCCCCTATTGTATTTGTTGGCCATCAAGTACAAACAAAATAACTTCGATATTAATAAGACAAAGCTATAAGACCACATGTCGATGACCCAAAAGGCCAGAACTATGCAAAAACCAAAGTGTGCCCCACTCACCTCATTACACATCAACATTAGTTGGATCCTAAACAACATTACCCCCCTCATCGGGGTGGTGGAAAGCCTTGTGAACCCGTGATTCCATATGTTACATGTGACCCTTGAAGATGTACATTTGATCTTGGAGCCTCTTTGGGCCGCAACGAAGTGAGTCTTAACATTCAAGGATATGCCATTGATTATGCTAGATATCATTGAGAAAGCTGATAATTTCGTTCATGTCATTGTGGTGATCCCAAGCGTGTTGATTGATTGATGCCCGAAAAAGGTAAATTTTAGTTTCTATGGAGCCAAAAGGAGGGGGAAATTCCACTCGCCCAAGGCAATCACCGAGTAGTTGGTCAAACTCGCCTTTGTCAACCGGTGGCACCGCCTGAGGACACCCTCCCTGTTCTCTCTAACCTCGACCAAGTCACGACCTGCCTCTTTGGTGTTGAAAGGGTTAGCCTCGCACACAACTACGTAGCCTCCAAACATGTGACCAAACTACAACACCATTGGCTATACTCCTGTCACCAACACACTAAGTCTTGGGTCAGCTGCCAAGTGTATGGTACATTTATGGGGCCAGTCGGGCAAATGTGAAACAGGTGCATCTTCCTTGTCCAATAGGTGAATCTCGAGAAATCTCTTAACATCCTCAAGGATCCATGGAGTGATTTATGCTTCTGTGGGGGCCCATGGCTCTCAACACATGCCCTACATGTCCAAATGTATCCCTTTGGAGGATTGGGACCTCGTATAGGGAGTCCAAACCCAAGATGGGGACCATCTGCAATCTTGCATAAGATCCAATTTGTCCCCTGACCTTCTTGTACAACAATTCATTAGGGAAATTGAGTAAATGAGCTTACCAAACATGGACCATAGGTGGGGACTTCATAATGGCATGCCCTTCCATAATGGGCTTCGGGATGTACCAATGTCTCCCAAACTTCAAATGGGGTTAACCAAGTACCCTATTAGGTGGTTTCTAGTTCTAAAGGGGATAATATGTTCAAGGTACATCATTTAAAAGGTGGTGGTATGTGATAGAGAGGTGAATGAAGTAGGGTATGAAAAGTGGAAACCCTAAGCCACAAGCTAGGGTGCAAGGGCAGCTAATAAAAAGGAAGCACACACATCGGTTTATAATGTATAGGAGGGAAAAATCATGGTACATGAGGTGCCCTAACCTTGATTTTCTACCCTTCTGTATATGCCTTTTTCCTTTTTATGATTTTTTTTAAATAATTGCTTGGGGCTCAAGGGGTAGAGCATCATGTGTGAGATATAGCAGTGGATACCCCCTTTAAGGTAGGGCAATTCATTGCCCATTAGGGGTTGGGATAATCATAGGTTCCTAAATGATAAAGGAGGCTCATCTGGGACTTGTAGGAACCAAGGTGATGGTCATGATGATGGGGTAGAGATCATGTTTTGGATTTTTCCCATGTACTAAATGTGTGTCCCGACTATATTTTTCATTTTGTGGTACATTTTCTTGTATGATGTGGCCAATTATGGTGTGGGAAAGGGGAAGGGGAAAACTAGCCCTATGTGGACCCAGTGGAGGAATCTGGACCCAGCTGGGAGAAATTATGAATGGGGTAATAATGAGTGGAAAGAGAGTAATATATGTGGATGAGGGAGCGGGACCACACAACCAAAATTAGGGTTTCCCATGAAATACCATCCCTAAAGCCAAATGGTTAGTAAAAGAGATCCCACAGGACTAGAATCCAAAGTTAATATCCAAAAAGGGTCTAGGGGACAAGAGCACAGACCTAACCCAGTCTTTATGTTGAATCCCCCCATTAATCCATGCCCATGAGTGTTATGATAAATAAACTACAATACTCAAATACCAAATGACAAGGCATGCCTTTAGGTTCGGGAGGCCCACCTTCAAACATATGATCATGGCATATGGATGAGGGACCACATGGCTGGCTCAGGTGGCAAAAAAATGGCATAATGAGCTAGTTGGTGTGTGCAAGGGGTTGTTGGTTGCCGATTGAGGACCATCTTGGAGAAAAAAAATTCTCCTAGGGATATCACCCACAAAATGGTGGGTATTAGGAACTAAAGTAAAATTTAGTATTATATTTTTGTGAATTAGAGTAAAAAATAATAAAAATGATATTAATGCTAAAAATACAGGGATTAAATCCCTAAAAGTGGAAAGCAATTATAAAAAAATTAGCCTAAATATTTTTCCTGAGCACAAAACACAGTGAATGATACATTGAACTTTAAACTATGGATGTTGCACAACTTTGTCAATGGAGATGATATTTAGAGTTTTATGGATTATTAATTAAACCCCAATTTAATTTCCAAACATTGCCAATCATATAGATGCCACTTGGATTGAATCCCTAAAATTGCATCACAATTATAAAAAGTTTAGCCTAATCCTTTGTCTCGCTATGAAACACAACAAATGATACATTGAACTTTACACCATGGATGTTGCAAAGTGCATCACAATTATAAAAATTATAGCCTAAATCCTTTGCCTCTCACCATGAAGCACAACTAATGATACATTTAACTTTACACCATGAATGTTGCACAACATTGACAATGTAGATGATATTTATAATTTTATGGATTATTAATTAAAATCCAATTTAATTTCCAAAAAATGCCAATCATAAAGATGTCACTTGTCCATAGAAATCATTGTAACTCATAGCTCAATATCAAAAAACAATTCCATGTATTTCTAACTATATATTGATAAGAGTAAATATGCTAGTATAAATTTATCTTAACTCAACTCTGAGGTTTAGTGGGGTGAAAATCTCTCAAAATGTGAATTTATTTTTTACTACAAAACTTCAAAATTTTTTTGTACCGTGACATATTTGATTCTTCTCATTTCTGTATAGATCTAGAGTTAATATGGATCTACATTGGTTTTGAGCAACACATTGATAAAATAGTTTAAGTTTAAGTTCATGGAATAATGAATCATTTGTTAAATATTAAATGTTAAAATTGTTATTTTGTGTGAGAGAGATTTATGGAGAGATTGATGGAGTAATTTATGGAATGATTGTTCAGAGATTATAGGAAATTGTTGAGATATTTATGGAGATGGCATATTTCCGAAGGCCCCTCCTCATGTATAAATACATGGTTTTGATAATGAAATATGTTGAGAGTTAGTGTGTTATTGTTAAATTATTTTTTCTCTGTAATTTCTTTTTTACTGTGTTTTCTTTATTTGGTATTAGAGCCATTGCCCAAAGCCAATGAACTGAAATTGGTTTTTAATTGAGTTTGGTGAGAAGTTTGCTACTTGCCTTGGAGCAAAGGTTGTGTCCAAGTATTGGAGTTTACACTAGTTCAAATGTTTTTGAGTGAAGAACCTGCGTGCATGCCTATTTGAAGGAGCAAGAATATGCTTGTGCCTTGGTATGAGATATTTGTTTATTAAGGAGCCTGTGTGTTTATTAAATATTTATGACTGTGTTATGAAGGAGAACGCAACGAGAGAGCCAATGTATAACCTAGATCCATAAGCCATGGAGTGTTTATATGTGTAAGGAGTGAACATGTGGAGTGAGCAACCATTGTGGGGTAAGGAGTCAAACATATTTGCGGATTTGTGAGGAGTTGTTGGGGAGACTTGCGTACAAAACCTGTGGAGTCTTATTTCATTCACGTAGTGGAATGAACATATTTCAAAGTGTGGAATTTGGAATCAACCTAAGTTAATGATTAGAAGTATTTTAAAGAATTTATCAAATGTAAATGTTTTTTTGTATAAGAGAAAAAGAAAAATGATATTTTTTTAAATATCGTATGAGAATAGGTTTAGTGTGAAAATTCGCTTGAAATGCAGTTCGAATTGATACAATTATTGTTTCATTTATTTTGCTACTGATAAAATAATGAATAATTCACACTGCAAATTCTTCACAAATTAAATGTTGTAGAAAATAAACTGGAAACTGAGAAATAATATGCATACATAAAATAAAATTAGACACTGTTATTTTTCAACAATTGTTCCCAGAAAAAACCCAATGCGAGAAAAATGGTGCAACAAATGAGGGTTTTATTATTATGCAATGGTGAAATTATGAGTACAACCTATGGTTTCCCAAACTGGCAATCCAATATGAGAGAAATACATACGAAATCAATTGAGGGAAATTTACTTTCCTCCATAGCTAATCCCGACTTAGTATGACAACTCAAACCTAGTTATCCAAGCCATCTACACAAGATTTTGTGCTGCCTCTAGAAACCTGTAATTCGCATTGCCCAGATCTTGTATTTCTCAAGTCGTTTTGCTTGTTGCTAACTCAAGAAGTGTCTCTCCTACCTTATGGGAAACCTTCCCGACCTTTGGAATCTGAAATGACCTCCTCCCGAGCAAAATCGAACTGCTCTACTGAAGCTACTGCATAGTCCTTGTGCAACTTCTTGGATAAATAACTTGACCTCCTCTCACTGATTCACCAAAACTGGAAATTTTCCTCCAGCTCCATTGTCTCTGCATCCCCTCTCTGGCTCGAATTTATGTCTACTAAATCACTACAGCTAGGAAGCTCGATCTCTGCCAAGGAACTCGACCTCTAGTGTGTTTTCTTCTCCAACCCCATCGACCTCCTCTTATAATCTCCATTTGGATCATCGATAACCACAATTAAATCTTCATCGAAGGTTGAGATCATCTCTAAGTCGATCCATGTGATTGTCTAGAGAATTCTCACCTTTTTCAATTAATTCTCATTAATTAATCGATTTCCCTAAGTTAGACTCAAGCATTTTTTAGTTATTGATCGATTAATTTAATTGAGCTCACTCTAGGTGGAATTTCCATAAACGATACCTGGGTTCTAGAGATCTCATGTGTTTTAGCCTCTCCATAAAGTTTGAGACTCGAACACCATCTGATGCTACAAAAACTAACACTCCCTCTTAGCGAGGAAGGTGTTACCTCCCATAACATCCTCCATACACGCTGTTGATGACTGACATTTGTGACTAATTCCAATGCCCACCAACTACTGTGCAATGCTGATTTTTCTGCCACTCTCTAGATGAACCACTCTACATCTACACTTCTGCTAATACTTCATCGTAGAACTTGTACTACTGCCAACTCTTCCACTATGCTGCAACCGATCTCATGTTGTTAATACTGCTGGAACTACTGCAACTAAAATCCAAAAAATGATAGGAGGGATGGCAATGGAGCTAGGGTTTTTGAACTAGTTTTCCCCGCGGTTTACTGGACTGGCTGACCTCTCTCTTCGCCTGCCCTCGTAATTATCTCCCTAACCTCCGCTGTCGCTGACTGACCGCCTTCCTACCACTTTCCCTGCTGTTACCCTCCCTGGGTTGTTACTAACCCTCAACAGTTTCCAGTGGTGCATTACACCGGATGGTTTTTTCCCTTCACCGTTTCATCTCTTCTCTGACCACCCTTTTGTTTCCGCAGGCAACTATCAGCAAAAGGCTGTGACAGTTATGGAGGATAACCTAGACTATTCTGTTGACCCATCAGAAGGAGAGCCCATTTGGACGAAAGCCAGGACCACCCTCGAAGGTTTCTTCTCATTTGATAATGAGCTCACTGAGGAAATTGGTGCACTTCCTCCCATTTCCAACCCTCGGTTTAATTCTGTCTCGCTGCCCGAAGACACCCCTGTCGACTCGGAGCTCATCTCACAGCCATTTCCCCCTTGTACCTTCGTTTTTGCTGGGCTTCAGGCTGCCCCTGTTACTCCCCTCCTCATCTGGTTTTGTCAAACCCTTGCCAGATCCTCCTTCGACCCCGACCTCTCTAACTTCCCCCTGTTCCTCTTTTCTTACCCCGACGACCCCCATACAAGGCAATTTCATAGGCATTGGTACCTTTCCAGGGTTTTTTGCATCCACTCCAACTGACCCTAAAGGGTATCATCTTCTCTGGCACAATAGACTTCGGTATTACCGGCTGCGGGGACCACCAGGCTTAGTCAAGGGCATAGTTGCAGGAATCGCCCCCCCCCGCCCCGGATCCTAAGCCAGAATCGCGACTCGAGGCGAATCGTCCCGAAATCCATAGGCGAAGCGCATTTCCAAAATTGAGGTGGCGCGATTCCGGCTTTTAAGTGCGCTTCCTGCCATTTTAGGTGGCGTTGCCCCGGAATCGCGCAACCTGGGCGCAACCTGGGCGCAACCTGGACGCAACCTGGGTGCAACCTAGACGCAACCTGGGCGCAACCCGCGGGGCAGCAAAATAAACATAATTTTTTTTTAATTTCTTTTAAAATTTAACTTAACTAAGCATGAGGGGGTGGGTTAGGGTGAGTTTAGGGTGAGTTTAGGGTGACTTTAGAAAAGAATAAAGCCCCCATTCTCTTCTCATTTTCTCACTTTGAGTTTATGAGAGTTGGAGAAGAGAAGAGAGGAGAGGAGAAGAGAAGAGAGGAAAGGAGAGGAGAAGAGAGGAGAGCTTGGAGGAGTGAAGAAGGAAGAGCTAGGAGAAGGAGGAGGAGCTTG
>APFE030838288.1:171471-199339 GCA_000404065.3 Pinus taeda | reverse complement strand
TTGTGGACTCATGTGTTGATGGTGTGTTTCTCAATGTTCTTGTAAGCTTTGTTATGTGATTCATTTCCTTTTTCTACTTCTGCACATTAAACAAATGAAGTGTTAAAGTAAGAATTCATGCTTGCCATGCTCTGCTTTTAAGTTTGTTTAATTTCAATGTTTTCTACTGTCTAAAGAGAATTCAAAGTTATTGTTTGCTCTCTTTAGCTCTCTCACTTGTCATTCCTAATCATCCACCTCAATCAAAGGCATCAATACTGTCTCCTACCTCGTCCTAAAGAACCCCCTGCAGAAACTGTGTCCAATCTCCGCACCCAAAATTGCCATCCCCTCAATTTGCCACAAAAAACCCTAAAAACCCCAAATCAACCCTTTTGATCAGTTTACTAGCCTAAAATCAGTGTTACCTTATTGGTCATCTCATCTATTGAAGATTTTACGAGATAGACCGGAGAGAGTCTTCTCCTGCCCCGTAGGGATAGCTACGAGGCTAAATGGTTTGATGTTGCCTTGAGGTTTGCCTTTCTCAGCCTGAGGTGAAATTTCAAGCGCTAACATAATGAATTCAAAACATTAAGTGATGATGATAAGAAATCTCTTAGATAACTTATTAAGAAAGATAATGAATCATTTTCACTTATCATTAGAGGAAATTTCAGCCTAAAAGTGCCCATGAAATTTTCATGTAATTTCCATGTCATAATATGTAAACCAATCAAAATCATTTAGATTTAAAAAGAGTTACATGTAAATATTTTGCAAAGAAAAAAAGAAAAACTATTTTTTTTTAATTGTATTTTTGACTTATCCCCTTATAAGTTTATTCAAATTTCAAGTGTAGACACTCGTTGGATGCAAAATTAAATTCCACATGCAATGAATACCCATTATGAATACTTTTGAGAAGACCCACATTGACAAAAATGAAGATACATTAGAAAAACATGTTGACACACTTTTTTAATGTATCTTCGAATTTTATCAATGTGGGTCTTTTAAAAAATATGCATAATGGGTATTTGTTGGATGCGAAATTTAATTTTGTGTCAATGAGTGTATACACTTGAAATTTGAGTAACCCTATAAGGAGATAAGCCAAAAGTACAATTAACAAAAATAGTTTTACTTTTTTTCCTCCAAAATTCATAATTCTTATTTTTCCTTAGGAGGACACTTTTAGGCTAAAATTTCCTCTAATGAGGGAGTGTTGTTGAAGAATCTATATTTCCAAGAATCAGTGGTGCAATATCATCTAAGGAAGCAAGAGATATATTAAAGAACACATATGAAGGTGTGGCTATAACTAATTTGCAAACATTAATGAGGAATTTTGAAAATGCCCATATGCAAAGTAATGAATCTATTCATGGTTACATCACAAAATGCAATATCTTGTTAATCAGATGAGGCATTAGGTGAAGATGTTCTAGAAATAAGGTTAATTGAGAAGATTTTAATAAGTGTTTTGCCTAGATTTCAGATGGTCACCACCGGTGTTATGATCTCCAAAGATTTAAATAGCATGAAAATTGATGAATTAAGTGGATTATTGTTAACTGTTGAAGAAAATAAACCATCTGAGCAAGTGGAACATGCCTTTTCTACAAAGCATAGAGGAAGAGAAAGGAGCAAGGGTCAATATCATAATAAGAATCAAAATAGAAATCAAAAAATTTCACAAGGAAATGCATCTTGTTTGAGAGGCAGAGGAAGGAATCCCAATCAATTCAGAGGAAGAGGAAAGGATGGATCTCGCGAAAGAGGACAAAGAAGATATGGAGGCGGAAATGGAGGAAGAAGTCGAGGACCACAATGTTATTATTGCCAGAAATTTGGCCATCTTGAAAGAGATTATTATGCAAAAATGCGAGATACGAAGGGTAAGGATGCCAATACAATTGTTGTAGAAACTAGAAATGAAAAGCTATGCATCTCAAGTTTGAAGGTACATAGTGAAGGAAGTGAGGCATGGTATATAGATTTGGAATGTTAAACTCATATGACATCTCAAGAGGAGTTGTTTACCAAAATTAATGATAATTATTCTGGTAAAGTCATATTTGGTGATGATAGTGTTTGGGAAGTGAAAGGGAGAGGCATAGTTGCAATACCATCATTGCATGGTAAGAAGAAGTTAATTGAAGACACTTTGTTGACACCAACATTGAAGAAGAACCTACTTTCTATAGGACACATGTTGGAGCAACACTTCAAGTTAGTGTTTGACAATAAAGAATGCTTAATCATGGATAAGTTGAATCAAAATGCAATTGTAGCAAGAGGTGAAATGACTAAAGGAAAAATTTTCAAGCTCTTTGATTCAAGTAATTCACAGAGTTTGAATACAATAGAGCAAGGAAATAGTAAGCTTTGGCATTATAAGATGGGATATCTAAATTTTCAGAGTTTGGTGCTGCTAAGAAATTAGAACATGGTGAAAGGTCTTCTTTATATCAAGTTGGATGATAGAGTATGTGAAGGGTGTATTTTTGGGAAACGACACATGAAAAGTTTTTCAAATAGAACATGGAAGGTTAAGAACATATAGCGTTGGTGCATTCATATTTGTGTGGGCCAATGGACACTGTGTCTTTTGGAAAGGCACACTATTTTCTCACTGTCATTGATGGTTATTCTAGGAAGACATGGGTGTATTTTTTGCAAGAGAAGTTTGAAGCATTCTCTCATTTTCTTGAGTTTAAGGCTTTAGTTGTAAAACAAAGTAGTTTGAAAATTCTCACCCTAAGAATAGATAATTGGGGAGAATAAAAGTCAAATGAGTTTTTGATTTATTGTAGGAAGAATGGAATAAAGTGAGAGCTTACCATTTTATACTCTCCTCAACAAAATGGTGTTGCAGAAATGAAAAAGAGGACCATAGTTGAAATGGATAGAAGCATGTCAAAACTAAGTCTCTTGGAAATGATTTTTGGGTTGAATCAATACACACAACAATATATACTCTTAACTAATGTCCTACAAAGGTAGTGTTGAATTTGATTCTAGAAGAAACATGATCAGGGTACAAACCAAGTATTGCACATATGAAAGTTTTTGGTTGTATTGCATATGCACATGTTCCTAAGGAAAAGAGGAAGAATTTGGATGATAAAAGTGTGAAGTGTATATTTATTGGATATAGTACTGAAACAAGAAGTTATATGTTGTTTGATCCTCAAGAAAAGAAGGTGATAATAAGTAGAGATGTTGTATTTGATGAGTACGAAATCTATCAGCCATAACATGTAGAATTTGAATTGACGAAAGATGAATTGAATGTTGGTGTTGAATGAAATTCCAAGTTAGTAAAGATAGATGAAGTTAAGAAGCAATCTAAGTGGCTTGAAAGGGATAGTTATGAAAGAAGCATGTTGGATAGAAATTTTGAAAGAATGATTACTAGATCCCAAAGTTCTTTAGTAAATTATGTACTTATGGTACATGTAATAAAAATGGATGAACCATGGAATTACGCACAAGCATCAAGAAAGAAAGAATGGAATGAAGCTATAAAAGCAGAATTGAATGCTTTGGTGATGATTGATACATGGGACTTACTCAGTTTACCAAAGAGAAAAGATGTAATTGGGACTAAATGGGTTTATAAAACCAAGTATAAATCAGATGGCACAATTGATAAGTACAAGGCTCGTTTAGTTGCAAAGGGATATGCACAAAAATAAGGCATTGATTACACTGAGACATTTTCTCCAATGGCAAAGTTGGATACAATTAGGATGGTTCTTTCATTAGTTGCACAATACAAATGTCCAATTTTTCAAATGGATGTTAAATCATTTTTTTTGAACGGTTATGTGGATGAAGAAATTTATGTGGAGAAACTTGAGAGTTTTGAATTGTCAGAAAAATAAGATTATGTTTATAAGTTGAAGAAAGCATTATATGGTCTTAAGAAAGCGCTAACGGCATGGTATTCAAGAATAGATAAGTATTCTTAGGACCACGCCTTAGCTACAAGTTTATTTGAGCTCAATCTGTAGAAATTTCACTTGTAGAACAAACCGATATATGCAACGTCCTAAAGCATAATACTTGTTCTACTTCTACAAAACATTAAACGAAAGCATAATCGAATTCATGAGCAACATCAAGTAGAAACATGCATAACTGATCAAGAGAAATAATCACACATAACAAAAGATATATGCAGGGGAAAGCACCAGCATAAAACCCCAACCATGTATTATCAATCAAGTGGAAATCCTCTTCACAATACAAAAGGAATTAGCTCTCAAGCTATTTGTTCTCATGAACTATGAAGATATGAAGATATGTCTCATGAACCAACCAAACCCTGTTTATATAGGCTTCACCTATGGTTCTTGCTAGTTTGCTTAGAAAATAATAGCAAAAGCATATGCTTATTAAATTCCAAACATACCAAAATAACCATTGGTCCAACTACGCAATCCTTGAGGACACTAGTCTCAACCATGCAAAAACTACTTACTAGAAATAGTCAAGCATCTGACAGTACACTGTCCCACATCTGATCTCAATTGGGTCTCTGACATAACTGACATGCAACAGTTATCCATGAGCGAATTGTTAGTTATCTAAAATAATAGTTGTCACATGCATGCAAGCATTAAGAAACTATATTTTATTATTTTAACAACTTGTTAAAATAATCTAATTGGACTTGACTAGTTAGAATTAAGTCAACTGATTCTCTCATTAGAGAAATCATACTTATTCGCTCAATCAGTGGAGGAAATTAAGGATAAATTCCTCAATCAGTGGGACAACTCATGTGCATGCTCACAAAGACTTCAAATTTGAATTTCCTTAACTAATTAATTCAACTGAATTAATTAATTAATATTTCCAACTGCTGTTAAGACCTAAATTAATTTTACTACCTATAGATAGACTAGGGACTGCTATAAATAGGAAGGAACCCAGAAATGCTATTTTTAGAATTTTTTTTTTTAGCAATTTCACCTCTCACCCAATGTGGCCAATGACCACACTGGCCAAATTGCTATTTTTAGACATGCTATTTTTAGCATTTCTTGTTGCACATTTTTCAACACAATCTTTATATATTTCAGTCAAGACAAGACATTTTGATAGTTATCTTATATGTTGATGATTTGATCTACACATGGAACAATGATGAACTATTTCAAAAATTTAAGTCACTTATGATTGTTGAGTTTGAGATGATAGATCTTGGTGAGTTGCATTATTTCTTGGGTATTGAAGTTTGATAAAAGGAAGATGGTATTTCATATCACAAGCAAACTGACCTGATAATCACTCTATGAGTGATCTCAGTTAAGAATTTATTAAATGAAGGTATTACAGACTCATATGTTGGTGTGTGTGTTTATGTTATTTAAGCAATGGATCGATCAAATTGCAAATACACAGACACTTGAAATGGAAAACAACAGAGAAATACAGTAAGCAAAGACAAGAACACAAGAAATTAATGAGTTCACCCTATCATCCAAGGCTACATCTCCGGTCCAGCTCTCAGTGGTGGCCTTCTTTTTATTGTGTCTTGAAGCAGAGAATTACAATGAAGGAGCTTAATGTGAGTCTCCTGAAACAGATTGGCTTGGCAGGGTGGTTCTTGGATTCCCAAAACCACTGGAGTACACAGACTCTCTTCTCTACCAACTCTTTGACCTCTCTGGTCTGACAGATCCTCTACGGGATGGCTTGAATCTCTCAAGCTCTCTGGTGCTCGACGATGCCTTTGGTCAGCTCGACCCTCTGTCTTCTTTCTGATTTTTGCTTCATTGATTCTTTCTCTTCTCTGTCTTCTGTCTTCGGTGTTCTTCTCTGGGTTCCCGACTCTTCTGTCCCTTTCTGTTCTTTGTTCATGGCTTTTAAGCCATTCGGGCTCATGGCGATTCAGTTCCTCTTCCACCTTTGTCGGATTGCCTGCTTGCAGCTGCGCTTGGAGTTCCCTATTCTCGGTGTCATCATTAGGCTCACAGGGAGTGGCCACTTGTCCTTCTGCGAACTGCGCCAGCCCGCGTCGTCGGTTCAATTCTTCGGTTACATTGTGGAATGAGTCTTTTGCCATTGTGGCAGTCAATCCGGACTTCAAATTCTTTCATATCGCGGCTTAATCCCCCATCAATTTCGTCTTCTCCTTCAGGCACGATCTCGGCCATTAGATCTGGAGTCCCCAGATCTTACGTCGTTCGCTCATCTCACGCAGTTGACTAGCTCGACCGTTAGCGCGTGATGAGCGACAATTTTCTCTCTCCTGCTTGCCACGCGTCGGGTGCTAAGTGGAATCGCTCCTTTTCCATCAAAACTGCTTACCACCCATGGATGCCCTTGATCAATACTGCCGGTTTTGGAGCGGGTCTCGCCTTTAGCGCTTAGCCTTTTATCCCATGATTTTCCCGGCTCCCATGCGACTGAGTGTTTGGGGCTTCCCCATTTTGAGGGTTTTTGCCCAGCGATGCTAAGCGCTAATCGCGCATCAAAAACCTCCTCTGTTTCCTGATCCGAGGCTCCCAGGGGCTAATTTCGCCTCCCGCGCAGTCTCCATGGGCCTTTGTTAGAGCACTTTGAAGGAGGTCCTCGTCATTCAATGATGGCTGCCATTGCCACTGGTTTAGAGGTGTTTTATTGCTGTTGTAATTTCTTTGAAGTCTGTCCCGACCTATACAACCATGGCTCTGTTAATTATTCTTTATGGATCCAATTTGGATCACGACCTTCCCACTGAAAAGCTTTTTTGGGTTTTCTTTCAAGCATCTACTAAGTGAGGGTACTGTTGTCTCACTTGCCCAATCTCAATCCACTTTGCACTACTCGGCTTCGAACCTTTGAGTCCAATTCTGAGGTACTCAACATCTCCTCTGCGCGTTGTCCTCACCTTCCTGGGAAACATTGTGTCTTCCTACAATTCATTCAGATATTCAGGTAGCAGGTCATCAATAGAAGGCAATTAACTTTGCTCTTCAAGATCCTCAATCATTGAAGGTTCAAACAATCTCAAGCAATTTGCATTTACGATTGAGTAGATGTGCATGTACGCTGGTATATCAAGGCGAAAAGCATTTTCACCAATCTTCTCAAGTATCCTAAAAGGTCCATACCTGACAGGCTTTAGTTTTTTACCTTCACCTTGCATCTTGTCCTTGCTGATATATAGCCAGACCTGGTCTCAAACTTGAAAACTATGCTCCATCCGATGCTTGTCATGTCTTGCCTTGTATTTGGCTTGGCTCTTTTCCAGCTGTTCCTATACTTCCTGGTGGATCTCCTAGATCTGTTCAATGAACCTAGTTGCCTTGTCCACATCACTATGTCTATCAACCATGGTATCTTTACCAAAGACAAAATCCAAAGGAGACCTTGGTGTGAAACCGAAACAGGTCTCAAAAGGAAATCTTTGTGTAGAAGAGTGTTTGGCTCTATTGTAAGCATGCTGCACATAACACAAGTGTTCATCCCAAAGCTTAGGATGTTTGTTGTAATATCCTCTTAGTAACTGGATCACTGTCTTGTTAACTACTTCTGTTTGGCCATCTATTTGTGGATCAAAAGCTGTGCTTTTCTTTAATTTGGTGTCCATTAGTTCCCACATACTTGACCAAAAATTCCCCACAAATCAGGTGTCTCGATCAGATACAATAGAAGTGGGTAATCCAAAATGAACCCATACATGTTCAAAGAACAATTTTGCAGTTTATTTAGCAGTAATTTGTTTACTACAAGGTATAAAAATACACATTTTGCTGAACCTATCTACAATAACATATATATAATCATGACCTTTCCTAGATTTAGGCAGTCCTCCACCAAAATCCATGGAAACACTTTCCTAAGGGTGAGAAGGAAATGGTAATGGAGTGTATAAGCCTAGTTTTCTATTGTTGGGCTTGCTTTTGGCACACATGGCACACCCTCTTACATATATAGAAACTGTCTCATTCATTTTCGGCCAATAGCAAAACCTTTGCAGCTGTACAATTGTTTTACTTACCCCAAAGTGACCTGATATCAGAAAAGTGTGTGCTTCCCTAATTATCTTTACCCTCTCAGTTTGTGGAATGCAGAGTTTCCCACAATGGTATAAGAGTCGGTCTTTCACATGATAGTCTAATTCTTCTACTCTTTTCCCTTGAATCAAAGTTGGATATACATCTTTAAATTCCATTTCATGAGCATATTGTTCTATGTAGTTTTCATGTAGCACATAATTATGCTTAAGTATGGTAGATGCATTTATAATGGGTCTAGATAACATGTCTGCAACCTTGTTATGTATGCCCTTCTTATATCTGATGACTAGATGAAACTGTTGTAGAAAACCAATCCATCTGTAATGTCTTGATTGCTACAACTTAGTTTGGGAGTGTAGATATTGAAGTGGTTGATGATCAGTATGTATTATTGTCTCTTTGCCCATTAAGTAATGTTTCCACTTTTTCACACTCTGAACTAATGCATACAATTCTTTATCATATGTAGGATAGTTAACTACTGCAGGATTAAAAGTCTCAGAATGGTAACATATGGGTTTACCGTGATGTGTCAACACTGCTCCCATGGCATAGTCACTAGCATCAATTTGGATTTCAAATGGTCTTTGCAGATCAGGTAGTGCTAATATAGGTGTTGTACTAATCTTTTCTTTCAAGGTGTCGAAGGCTTTCTGTTGTTTGCCTCCCCACTGAAACACCTTGTTCAATCCTGTCAAAGCATGTAAGGGAGCTGCGATTGAGGAAAAGTTAGAAATGAACTTCCTCCAATATTGTGCTGCTCCTCAAAAGCTTCTCACTTCTATAGCAGACTTGGGTTTAGGCCAGTTTACAATGACTGCCACTTTAGAGGGATCTATTTTTAATTCACCTCCCCCTACTATATGACCCAAGTAGTTTAGAGATGTTTTGCCAAATTCACATTTTGTGAGTTTAACATAGATATTTTCTCTTTTCAAAACATCTAATGTCTGCTTAACATGCTTTAAATGTTCTTCCCACGTTTTACTAAAAATCAGAATGTCATACAGATACACAATAACAAAATCATCAAGAAAAGTTCTCAATACATCATTCATTAATCTCATGAAAGTAGCAGGAGCATTAGTTAAGCCAAAAGGCATAACCAGCCATTCATACAATCCCTGCTTTGTTTTGAAAGAAGTCTTCCATGCATCTTGCTCTACAACTCTGACTTAATGGTATCCACTGTGCAAATCCGGCTCGGTGAAATAAACAACTTCCTTTAATTTATCTAAAAGATCATCTATGCAAGGAAGGGGATAATGATTTTTGATTGTTATCTTATTTAGTGCTCAGTAATCAATACTCATTCTCCATGGGCCATCTTTCTTTCTCACCAAAATGATTGGTGACCCACATGGTGATGTGCTAGGCCCGATGAACCCTTTCTTGAGCAACTACTACATCCGCTTCTTAATTTCAACATTCTCTAAAGCAGAAAACTTTTACATCCCAATGTTAGGCAATGGAACATCTTGCTGCAAAATAATATCATGTACTATTCCATTTTTGGGTGGCAGACCTTTAGGTTCTTGAAACAGAACATCATGCTCTGAAACAATCTGTTCTATATCAGTTTGCTGTAAAATATTATAGCCCTCAATACATTGGTTTTATTAGGTTTCTTTTCCTTTACAACCATTAGTAAGAATTGTTTGCATGAATTTATCATTCTTTTCATCTGCCCTAAGTTTATGAGAGTATAATTATTCTTGAGCTTATGAGCTCTTACAAAGTATTCGATTCCATCTTTAACAAGTAGATACTTGTTCTCAGCTCTATAGAAAATATACTTTCTGTCATACAAGTAAGGACTTCCTAAAACAATTCCACATATACCTAAAGGAATTATGTCTAACTCAACCTCATCTACAAATGTTGACCCAAAAGAAAACTTGAGTTTGCACTGTCTAGTCACTTGTAGTTGTGCCTTATCATTCAACCATCCTAATGGGTATGGTTTCTTGTGAGGTGTAGTTGCTAATTCTAATTTCTTTACAATTGCTTTAGAAATTAGATTTAATTGCAAGCCACTATGAAACAAAGTATCAATCTTTTGATTTTTGGAAATAACTCAAATATGGAAAAGCTCATTTCTTTTTCTCTCATGTTCTTCATCAATAACAGATTGAGCAAAATTACTAGTAGATGCTTTAGAATTATTACCTTTTATACTTGTGGCTGCAATGATTGTTTCATCTCCCGAGTCTGACCCCAAATCTTTCTAAATAGCTGCAACATTCTTCTTCTTCTTTCCCTCGGACTTCTTAGGTCTCAGCTCTTGATGCAGAATCCAACAGTGCTCATCATCATGCCCATACATTTTACAGTGAGTGCATGAAACTTTGGCTTTTTGTGCAGTGTTAGCATTCCTTGCTTTCCAATTCTACTTTCTTTTCTCCTTGCTCTTGCTTACAGTGGGTTTGGATGGTCCCCCAACTTCTAGATTTCCATTCTTTCCTCTAGCCTCTAGATGAGTAGCTTGTACAGATACCTCATCTATACTAGTGGGATTAAACATGAGGATGGTATGCCTCATGTAGTTGTGTAGACCACAAATGTACTTCAAAAGAGTCTCTGATGAGTCTAATGAGATACCTAACATCAATGCTCTCTTTCTGAACTCTTGAGTATACCCTTGCACACTTTGCCCCTTTAGCCTGTTATCTCAAAATCTGACCCTGGAAGGCTGCAGACCAGGAAGACCTCAAGTAACTATTTCAAACCTACTTTAGGCTGAGGCTTAGCCTCCTCAACCTGAGAGGGCTCTCTCAAAAGGGTTAATGATTTTTTCAATTGTAATTAAGATGGCTAACTCTTGTGAAACGAATATAAAATATGAATGGTGGAAACACAATTAAAATCTATCCATTGGGCTTATGGAGTCAACATCATTTCAATATGACAATGGTTTCAACCTTACGTAGAAGTCAGGGCATTCAACATTCAACACATTCAGAACATACCAAAACATATAGGACCACGTAGTCTATGAATGTATACACGAAGTTAGAGCACCATAAGTGAATTCTAAGTGATTACACATTCATACCACTACAAATATTAGGAAAAGAACAATACAACACATTCTCAACATCAAATCCCTCATGAGTCCTGAGAAGCAAAGCCAAACTTTGTTGAACCTATCTACAATAACATATGGATAATCATGACCTTTCCTAGATTTAGGCAGTCCTCCACCAAAATCCATGGAAACACTTTCCCAAGGGTGAGAAGGAAATGGTAATGGAGTGTATAAGCCTAGTTTTCTATTGATGGGCTTGCTTTTGGCACACATGGCACACCCTCTTACATATATAGAAACTGTCTCATTCATTTTCGGCCAATAGCAAAACCTTTGCAGTTGTGCAATTGTTTTACTTACCCCAAACTGACCTGATATCAGAAAATTGTGTGCTTCCCTAATTATCTTTACCCTCTCAGTTTGTGGAATGCAGCGTTTCCCACAATGGTCTAAGGGTCGGTCTTTCACATGATAGTTCAATTCTTCTACTCTTCTGCCTTGACTCAAAGTTGGATATACATCTTTAAAGTCCATATCCTGAGTATATTGTTCTATGTAGTTTTCATGTAGCACATAATTATGCTTAAGTATGGTAGATGCATTTATAATGGGTCTAGATAACATGTCTGCAACCTTGTTACGTATGCCCTTCTTATATCTGATGACTAGATGAAACTGTTGTAGAAAACCAATCCATCTTTAATGTCTCGATTACTACAACTTAGTTTGGGAGTGTAGATATTGAAGTGGTTGATGATCAGTATGTATTATTGTCTCTTTGCCCATTAAGTAATGTTTCCACTTTTTCACACTCTCAACTAATGCATACAATTCTTTATCATATGTAGGATAGTTAAATACTACAGGATTAAAAGTCTCAGAATGGTAACATATGGGTTTACTGTGCTGTGTCAACACTGCTCCCATGGCATAGTCACTGGCATCAATTTGGATTTCAAATGGTCTTTGCAGATCAGGCAGTGCTAATATAGGTGTTGTACTAATCTTTTCTTTCAAGGTGTCGAAGGCTTTCTGTTGTTTGCCTCCCCACTGAAACACCTTGTTCAATCCTGTCAAAGCATGTAAGGGAGCTGTGATTGAGGAAACATTAGAAATGAACTTCCTCCAATATTGTGTTGCTCCTCAGAAGCTTCTCACTTCTATAGAAGACTTGGGTTTAGGCCAGTTTACAATGACTGCCACTTTAGAGGGATCTATTTTTAATTCACCTCCCCCTACTATATGACCCAAGTAGTTTAGAGATGTTTTTCCAAATTCACATTTTGTGAGTTTAACATAGAGATTTTATCTTTTCAAAACATATAATGTCTACGTAACATGCTCTAAATGTTCTTCCCACGTTTTACTAAAAATCAGAATGTCATCCAGATACACAATAACAAAATCATCAAGAAAAGTTCTAAGTACATCATTCATTAATCTCATGAAAGTAGCAGGAGCATTAGTTAAGCCAAAAGGCATAACCAGCCATTCATACAATCCCTACTTTGTTTTGAAAGAAGTCTTCCATGCATCTTGCTCTGCAACTCTGACCTAATGGTATCCACTGTACAAATCCGGCTTGGTGAAATAAACAACTTCCTTTAATTGATCTAAAAGATCATCTATGCGAGGAAGGGGATAATGATTTTTGATTGTTATCTTATTTAGTGCTTGGTAATCAATACACATTCTCCATGGGCCATCTTTCTTTCTCACCAAAATGATTGGTGACCCACATGGTGATGTGCTAGGCCCGATGAACCCTTTCTCGAGCAACTACTACATCCGCTTCCTGATTTTAGCATTCTCTAAAGCAGAAAACTTGTACATCCCAATGTTAGGCAATGGAACATCTTGCTGCAAAATAATATCATGTACTATTCCCTTTTTGGGTGGCAGACCTTTAGGTTCTTGAAACAGAACATCATGCTCTGAAACAATCTATTCTATATCAGTTTGCTGTAAAATATTATAGCCCTCAATACATTGGTTTTATTAGGTTTCTTTTCCTTTACAACCATTAGTAATAATTGTTTGCATGAATTTATCATTCTTTTCATCTGCCCTGAGTTTATGAGAGTATAATTATTCTTGAGCTTATGAGCTCTTACAAAGTATTCGATTCCATCTTTAACAAGCAGATACTTGTTCTCAGCTCTATAGAAAATAACTTTCCTATCATACAAGTAAGGACTTCCTAAAACAATTCCACATATATCTAAAGGAATTATGTCTAACTCAACCTCATCTACAAATGCTGACCCAAAAGAAAACTTGAGTTTGCACTGTCTAGTCACTTGTAGTTGTGCCTTATCATTCAACCATCCTAATGGGTATGGTTTCTTGTGAGGTGTAGTTGCTAATCCTAATTTCTTTACAATTTCTTTAGAAATTAGATTTAATTGCGAGCCACTATCAAAGAAAGTATCAATATTTTTATTCTTGGAAATAACTCAAATATGGAAAAGCTCATGTATTTTTCTCTCATGTTCTTCATCAATAACAGATTGAGCAAGATTACTAGTAGATGCTTTAGAATTATTACCTTTTATACCTGTCGCTGCAACGATTGTTTCATCTCCCGAGTCTGACCCCAAATCTTTCTGAATAGCTGCAACAATCTTCTTCTTCTTTCCCTTGGACTTCTTAGGTCTCAGCTCTTGATGCAGAATCCAACAGTGCTCATCATCATGCCCATCCTTTTTACAGTGAGTGCATGAAGCTTTGGCTTTTTGTGCAGTGTTAGCGTTCCTTGCTTTCCAATTCTGCTTTCTTTTCTCCTTTCTCTTGCTTGCAGTGGGTTGGGATGGTCCCCCAACTTTTGGATTTCCATTCTTTCCTCTAGCCTCTAGATGAGTAGCTTGTACAGATACCTCATCTATACTAGTGGGATTAAACATGAGGATGGTATGCCTCATGTAGTTGTGTAGACCACAAATGTACTTCAAAAGAGTCTCTGATGAGTCTAATGAGATACCTAACATCAATTCTCTCTTTCTGAACTCTTGATTATACCCTTGCACACTTATTATCTCAAAATCTGACCCTAAAAGGCTGCAGACCAGGAAGACCTCAAGTAACTATTTCAAACCTACTTTAGGTTGAGGCTTAGCCTCCTCAACCTGAGAGGGCTCTCTCAAAAGGGTTAATGATTTTTTCAATTGTGATTAAGATGGCTAACTCTTGTGAAACGAATAGAAAATATGAATGGTGGAAACACAATTAAAATCTATCCATTGGGCTTATGGAGTCAACATCATTTCAATATGACAATGGTTTCAACCTTACGTAGAAGTCGGGGCATTCAGCATTCAACACATTCAGAACATACCAAAACATATAGGACCACGTAGTCTATGAATGTATACATGAAGTTAGAGCACCATAAGTGAATTCTAAGTGATTACACATTCATACCACTGCAAATATTAGGAAAAGAACAATACAACACATTCTGAACATCAAATCCCTCATGAGTCCTGAGAAGCAAAGCCAAACTTGTATTACTAAAACAGAGTCTATACATAAGCCAAATATCAGAGCTTTTTTTTATAAATTTCCAACCCTTTGTACATTTCTCTTTCTCCTATTTATAGAGCTCTTATACCTGATTGAGATTCCTCCTCAAGCATGAGGGGAACTCAAAATCTACTTCTAATGACACCTATTCAACTTTTAACTGCCTATTAAATGTAACAAACTTCAACTAGACTTTCTAGAGATCTAAATCAAGTAGGATTATAGCACCATGTTATGCTAATTAGCCTTGATTACAATGGTTCTCGTTCTTTGAAATCTAGTCCCTTTTTAGTTTGGCTGTGATGGATGTTCAAGGCTCCATGTTGGTCTTTAATGCCACATCTTCTCCATTGTCCTGAAACATAGGAAACTACCCTTTCTCATCGGTCTTTAGTTTGCCTTACAATTTTCGAATCCACAGAAACATGTCCTTCATCTTTGATTATCCAAAATGTAACAGATGGCCACGTCCTTCATGTGCTGTCCACCTCCTTTATGTGTAAAGGCAAAAAATCGTTTAAGCTGTTTTGACATATTTTGAACGGTGGTAAATGTGCTCACTTTATGACAAAAAATTAAAGTTGGATTCGAATCCATATTCTCTCCACCTGTCTTAACCTGGTTGAATGTTGAAGCTTCAGATGATGCCTTATATATATTCCCATTTCAAAATTGCCCGCTTATGTTTCAAAACCGGTTGATTGCTATTGGATTATTTAGCTTCAACAGTTCCATAGCACGCTACGAAACTGCTGAGCTCTAGTCATCACCTTCAGCAGTTTCGTAGCGCGCTACAAAACTGCTAAGTTGTTTCAAAAATCACAGTTTCAACCCAAAACTTTGCTATTTGAGCACTTTGCTGTTAAAACATTCTTGCAACTGTTTCAAGACCTTCCAAAACTAAATGGGAATGTTTGGAAAAATTATACCAAGCAAAACTATCAAAACTTTGAAATATATCCTTACTTGAAGTGAGTTTTCTTTATGGAGATCCTTTTTGCTGGTTCAATTGAATCTTTAAGTCTTCAACTTGTTTCTTCATTACTTTGATCCCAGACCTGAGGTTTGTATTGACTTTTCTGATAAATTGAGCTTCTTTTATTGCAGGAGTAGTCCAGCTACGGAATTGAACATTAAAATCAACCACTTTAGGAATTTGAAAAGTTTTATCCTCTCATCGAGCCTAAATTTGGTTAAAATAAGCCTCCTTAGCTGCAAATTTCCTAGCAACTTTCTTTAATCTAGCAATCTCAAAGTTGGTAGATTTCAATCTCCTTTTCAAGTTTTCCACACTGCCTTCTTTTTGAGTGGCAACTGTTTTGCCTTTATCCTTTCTTTCATGAGGCCGTGTCTCCTCCCCTGTTTCATCTACCCTTGGCGGAACCTCCTGTACTTGTTTGAACTTCCTTGTTATGGGTCTCCTGGGTTTGAAAACAAATTGTTTAGCTTGATCATCAAACTTGAGTTTCTTTGAGGCTTTGACCTTCTTAGCCTTCTCTTTTCCTGACTGTATCAAATTAGCTTGAACTAGTGGGGACTCTTCAATGTCAATTGCTTGCAATAAATCATTTAAATCTCCCTTTGAAACAGGACTTTCTTCAATAGCCACTGACTTACCCTTTTCTTTTGCCACTTGGATCCTCATTCTTCTTCTTTGAAATCCTCCACCTGTGCTTGATTCATGTGCAGTTTCTTTGACCTGAGTTTTTTCTTTAATTGACTGCTGGGGTGTATCCTAAATAGTTAATGGCTTGGTAGACTCTCCAACTTGTTTCCTTGCTTTTAACTTTGAAACCCTCTTGGCTCTTGTTTCTGCTTGATAACTGGTTGTTGTTGAAGGTTCCTTTGCTGCTTGAGGGCTGAGACCGGTCTTTCTCCCGAAACTGGTCATGAATATGAATGTGTCCCAGCCTCTGCCTACTCTCTGGAGTTCATGCAGAACCATTAACTTAACCAAGCCATGGTGGAATAGTGAAGTCTCACATGCTTCTTTTCTTAGTTGCACCTTGTCACACATTTTACTTAAACTACAGAATAGATAAAAAGGTAGATCAATAGATGTCTTGCCTGTGAAATGCAACATAAGTTTGAAATGGTATGAATACACTTTGTTATATCTTCCTTCACATGTCAGGTACTTCTGTATACAGGTGAGCAAATGGGCATAAGATTCTTTGACATAACTTCTAGGAACAGACTTGCTCAAATCTAAGTTAATGAACTCTTGCTTTAGGAATTCTTTGCATGGGTTCATGTCCAATTTGAAATTCTTGAACCAATTTTCTTGCCCTCTGGGAATCTCCGTAACTGTGGATATCATGTCTGGTGGAACCTGCAATTCCAGCATACCCACCTTTGAGTTTAATCCTGTGAAATTCAGTGCAAATTATTTAGTCACTTGTGCATGACCTCCTTGGAGATTCTTGCAAAAATTCCAACATCCAGCTTGTTTAAACGCCTGTTCGATCTCTCTGTTCTTCAAGGTTATATCCAAACCTTCAGGCTTGTTTCTTAGACATTTTCCTGATCTGTGGTGTTTCCTTTCTGCTGATCCCTCCATGAAGATTTAGTGACCTGTAGGCAAGAAATGCTAGCGATGCTCAAACTGGAAACTCTGCCTCGCTTGATAGCTGCCTCGCTTGGTTTGCTGCCTCACTTGATGACAATGTTTTTTCAAATTGAAATCTTGTAGATTTGTTTCTCATGCAAGGCTTACAATCATCATTAAAACTTGTGCATATTTGGCTTTCCTTGGAACTTTTATTCCGTGTGTACCAACATACCTAGTGGTTGTGATAATGGAGATAGGTGGTTGGACGTGATATGTGGAGTGCATGAACTGACAAAGAATGACGCAACCATAGAGTAACTTAACAGATTTGACAGTTGGGAAAGATTCGCTGCGGAATGCATGAATCTTTGATTTCGCAGCGCGGTCAGCATAAATGTTGAATTATGCGCTGCGAAATCACCTAATAACGTATCGTGTTGCAAAAACACCTAAAGGACTATTGTGCTACGTAATCACCTAATGGAATTTTGCGCTACGAAACTACTAAACAGGATTAATGCACTGTGAAAACACTTCAGAATGGTTACATGCACTACTCAATCACCTAAAAAGGCTTTGTGGTACATAATGAGTTTTAAAACAAACTGACACATGGCTATGAGATCGGTGATGAATGAGGGTGACTAGTGATAGATGAGAATACATGCTTGACTCACCACCTCCTAAGACTCAGACTCTAAGGAAAAACGAAATCAAACTTAGACTAACAATGACCTTTATCATCAAGCTAGTATGAGAAATTTTGGCATTAGATTTATTAAGTTCTAAAATAGCCGTCGTAGAGTTTGCCAGCGCATCATGGCTTGTTGCATGTAGGCCAATGGATAGAACTACTTTTTGATTGCAGCAGCAAATTCATTCTAGACAAAGATGGTCTTATCATGTTTCTTCATATCAGCTTGGGTTCTGCCTTCCCACCAAACCAAGGCAGTGCCTCCTAGGCGTAGGCTTGCCAGCTGAATCTTACTCTTGTCTGATTCTATGTTCTATACCCTGGAATAAACATCAATTTGTCTAATCCATTTGTCCAACTTTTCATCATTTAACTCTCCATCATATATAGGAAAATCAAATTTAACATCTAGCTTAATCAAAGATGATTTCTTATTATGCACAGGGCTATTAGGAGGTGTGAGAAAGATTTCCTCTTTCCCTTTTCCTTTTGAGTGGTCATGGGAATGAGACTCATATTTTTATTTATCCTATTTAGAACCCGATGAATCTTCATCCTTGTGCTTTCTAAAGTCCCTATACATTTCTTCTACCATAGACTTTATAGCTAGGAAACTCTCTATGAATTGAGGCTCTAGCCTGATAGAACCTTCCTCTGACATTGTCTTCCGAGAATAGACTCTCCCAATTTCAGGATTAGTTTCCACCAACTCTCCTTCTCCTAATTTGAGCTTTGATCTAGTGAGCATTCACAACTAAATCAACAAAAGCTTGTCTAACCTTACAGCCTAAAGCACTGATACCACTTGATCTGATGAACACCCTATGAGTGACATCCGTTGAAGTTTTATTAAACAAAGGTATTACAGACTCATGTATCGATGTGCGTTCTGTGTTATTTAAGCAACATATCGATTAGATTTCCAACACACAGACATTTAAATGGAAAGACATTAGGGAAATACAATAAGAAACACAAAGACAAGAGAATTTTAATAAGGATTTCACCCTATTCTCCAGGGCTACATCTCCGGTCCAGCTTTCAGTGGTGGCCTTGTTTTATTGTGTCTTTGAGCAGAGAATTACAATGTAGGGACTCAATGTGAGTTCTCCTAAAGCAGGTTTGCTTGGCGGAGTGGTTCTTGGATTCCCCAAGCCACTTAGTACACATACTTCTTCTTACTACCAGCTCTGTGACCTTTTGGTATACAATGGAAAGAGCCAAATGTGGTGATCAGTCCAGACATATTCCTCTATGGGATGGCTCAAATCTCTCAAGCTCTCTGGTGCTCAATGATGTTGCTGGTCAGCTCGACCCTCTATCTCTTTCTACTTTTGCTTTACTTCCTTATTCTCTGGTTTCTCTTGCTCAGTGTTCAGTCCTCCTCTCGAGGTTCCACTCTGATTGACTCCAAAACTCTTTGTGTATTTTGTCTCTGTTCATGACTTTTAGCCATTCGCTCCCATACCTGTTCAGTTACTCTTCCGCCTCTATCGATTCACCTTTTGCAGCTGCACTTTGAGTTCCTTGTTCGGTGTCATCGTGAACGCTCAAGGAGTGGCCACATGTCCTCTTCTGAACAGTGCCAGCCTGCTTCGTTGGTTCGTTTCTTCAGTTACGACGTGGATGAATTCTTTCCTCCACTGTGATGGTCAAATAGATTCCAAATCCTTCTAAAACATGGCATGTTGCTTCGTCGATTCCGCTTCCCCCATCGGGCGTTATCTCAGCCATCTCATCTAGGTCCCCTAGATCCAACGTCATATGCACATTCCACGTGGTTGACTTGCTCTACCGATAGCACGCGATCAACAACAGTTTTCTCTCACCTCCACTTGCCACGCACTGATCTATGTATGGGATCACTCCAATTTCTCTAGAACCGCTTATCGTTTGAGGGCACCCTGATCAATATCGCCGGTTTTTTGGAGCACGGGTCCCACCTTGTCCTTTAGTGCTTTTTCGCTTTTGGCCCATGGTTTTTCGGCTTCCCACGCATCTGTGTGCTTGAGCTTCCTCCTTCACGGCCATGTTCGCCCGTGATGTGCGCTAATCGTGCATCAATATCCACCTCTGTTTCCCGGTCCAAGGTTCCTGGGGGCTAATTTGAGCTCCTGCACAGTCTCCATGGGCCTCAGTCAGCACGCCTTGACCGAGGTCCTCATCACTCCACTTTGGCTACCATTGCCACTGGTTCAGGGGTGTTATTGATCATGGTTCTAAATTCTTTAGAGATTTGTCCCGACCTTATACGATCATGGTTCTTTGACAGTTCTTCTGTGGATCCAATTCAGATCAAAGGATCAAGTGGATATTCAATGGGCAACTTATCCTTTCCATTGTTGAACGATGGACCAACATCCGGTGAATCCTGCGAGTGATCAACAATGGGTGCATCTGTGGATGAAGAGACACATGCCAAATCCTAGATGGCAGGATCACCAAAGAGGTTAGGAAAGAATGGAGGGGGCTCAGACAGAAGGGAATCATCCTTCACTGAGTATTGATGCTCAAGCTCCCACTCATACTTTTCATGAATGACAATGCATGTTGGTTGTGCAACACCAACTTTGTCAATGGGTTGTTTCTCATTCGCAACAGGTGAAGAGTCAAGAATGGATGAACATAAGACAACACCATCCGGAGGAACACCCAAGTGTGAAGATGGAGGTCATAGACAAAGATGCATATGAGAACTCAAAGGACTCACAACCATATCTGCGTGAAAATTGAGTGAAGTGATGTTGGGAGAGTATGAAATATGAACAGGTGTGTGAGCATGATCTTCAACATCAGTTGGAAGTGGTGGAGCTATTGAATGCAAGGAAGGCAAATAGTTAGTTGAGACAATGTCTGCATCCACATGAGATTGCGTAGCTCCATAAATGAAGAATTTTGAGCGAGGCTTGATTTCAAGATTTCTCTTGGGATGGGTATATTTGTTAAGGAAATACTCGAACCGGTCCTAAAGATAAGCAAATCTCATCTGGCTCCTCGAAGCTTGAAACTACAAGTCACAGAAGTGCTGCCAAAAATCAATAACTGATTCATGCGTAGCCCTCCGTTGTTGTAACAGTTTCTGGTCAAGATAGTCTAGATCAAAATGATAGAACGTGTCTTCAATAAGATCACATAAGTGCTCAAATGAGTGCATAATGTCAGGAGGTAGGTTGAGCAAACAACGAAATGGAGATTTGTGAAGTGTGTACGCAAGAAGAAAACCGTCCTTTTCATCAAAAAACTCATCTTCCTCATGAATCATGGAAAGAAAGTTATGTAAGTGTTCAGGCTAGGCCAATTTTCCTTCACCATCATACGTGTGAGTGGACAAGAGATTGAAAAGCTTCCCCGTGATGGAGACATCTTCACGATTTGAAAAACACCGCAGGGGAAGAAGAGTGCAAGACTCCATGAAAGATGTGAAAAGGTTCAAAACTGGATAAGAGGACACTGCTTGTCATTAGGCCTTCCTTCTAGCACCAGAAATGTTGACGTGTTGGACCTGCCAAAATGTGAAGGGGATCTCCTTGTTAAGAAGTCCCAATTAGACCTAAGATCATTTGGTGTAGGAGTCCCAGAAGTGGGTCGTAAGGTAATTCGTTGACCACGATGTCACACAAAGGTAAGTAAGATAGCTTTGTCAGTAGCAAGGGTGTGATTGCTACAGTGAGTCAAGGACAACGCATAAGAGGTTCTAATACAAAGGGATTGGGATGAGTGTGTCCCTTCACAACCTGTATTAGTACTCACCTGGGAAGGGAACACACGAGTGAAGATGCATCACAAGATGGAAATAAGAATAGTCAAAAAATCCAAAGTGATGGTTAAACCAACAACACATTTGCAACAAGATTCTTATAATTGCATACGAATCAGTTCATACACAAGTACGTAAGTTAAACAACATATATCATTAAGGCAATCAGAACAAGCCAACTACAATAACAACATATGCATGAAAATGTGATGGCTCTTATTATATAAATAAGTGTAAGTTCCAATTATACAATACATCCATGTAAACTTGCTAGCCCCATCAGTGAAACATTACAACCACATCTACCTGCTCCGCCAAAGAGATGTACTAGCTCTATGTAGTGGAGAAGCCAAGGTGCGTCACAATACTGTCCAACCTTTATTCAAGGTATTCTTAATAGAAGCTTGGCTGACCAAAATCCTATACAATGAGTTATGAGAGATTATTTATAGCAAAGGGTGGGGTGACCCTTGACATTCCCCTTTGTGACCATTCAACTACCCTCATGACTCTTCACCTACTCTATGACTATTACATTCACTATTGAGACTTGACTTACACATGACATGAATCAACATTACAATGCACATGTACCCTTGTGAACAATGGCTTGAACAAGCCAAACCAGACACCATTCTGACTTAGACAATTATAGAAGTCCAATTGCTCGACATCCCCATGCTGATCAACAGTAACATATTGATGCCAAGATTGGTAGTCCTTGATAGTGTCCATATGTTCCACTATAACATCTATTTGAAACCTGAACCTTGCCTCCATAACATCTGGGTACACTGCTTTGGGTCCTCTGTCCAACTCGTCTAAAATATTGCGCATCATTGTCTTCAATGTGGCTGGATTAGCAACATACTTGCATATGATGCTTGCCCTAGGAAATTTTGGGCTTGTGGTGGTGTGCATCAACTCGTCAAAGTACGAGTCAAGCTCCTGTCAGACATAATTCTTTGTCTTCTCCTGGGTGAGAGTCCCAAGGATGGCATTGCATGTGTGTGCACTATAACACCCATGCTCTTGAATGCTCATGCATGGGAAGCCTTTATGTTGGTGATGAGTTGCGCTAGATCTTCATAGTTCCAGATCTAACTCCGAATATGTGCTTGTAGCTCGAATGCATTGGCCCTCATCATCTTTGGCAAGTGAAGTGGGGCTCTCTTGTACTTCATTGTCCATGCTTTCATGTTATCGACATCAGCATGTGTGTTCTTCAAGATGTGTGCTCTTCCCACACATTACTGCTGCCATCCGTGGAGATGGACGACTGCTTGGTGCACTGTACCAAAATTGGAGTACAATGCTCACATAACTGTGTTAAGGGACAATACTTCATCTAGTATTTCCTTCTTCATTTCAGCTCGGGTGGACATTGTCACCAAGTATTATCCTTGCTTGGCCACCTATAGTTCCTTCTCCATTCACTCAGTTTCAACTGAGGAAATGGAAACTTGAGCTAGTGACTTCGTCATACACTCTAGTTGCATCGGCCAAAGAAACTGGATGCCTGTGCACATCAGTGACGATCACTTTTTCTTCAACTTGCACAAGGGATGTTTGGTCCTCCAAAGTTGGTACTCTCTGAGACTGCACAACTCTGTGATGAGATTCGTCAAAGGAGATGTTGTGCATCTTTTATTCTGGCTGACCACCAAGGATCTCAGTGTCTCCTTGGTCATTTAAGACATGCTCCTCTTCTAGGTGTAATGAAGCAGGTGAGTAGACCTATTTGTAGTGACGCATGAGGTGAGTTTCCTATTCCAACTGTTGGATACCTATACCAATAGGTCTCATGTTTCATGATTGATGATGAAAGGTACAAATATGCTCTGCTTTGAATGCAAAGATCCCATATTTCTGCAAGCAGACAAGGTGTGTCTCAATCTTGATGGGAACTAAACTGTGATGGATGATCCAACAGTCTAAACTGGATCATGCCAGGTTTTCAATTTTCATGTTGTAGAATAGAGAAGGAAATCTGTCCAAACTGTTAAATCTTGGCAGATAAGTAGCTAGGTAGAGAAGCTAAGGTTCCCAACTGCTTAATCTAGGACCTTGGAAGGAATAAGGGTAGCCTTAAATAGGAAATAAAAGCAAAAAGCCAATGAAAAAGAAAAGGCATTTACAAAGGGTTTGCAAGTCCAAGTGCACCCTCCAAGAAGAAACAAAAAATGTTAGGAGAACTAGTTGGGTAGGTAGATGGGGTTGCAGAAGTGGTGTCTCTTCCAAAATCAAAGTTGCTGAAACATCTACAGGAAGAGCAACACACTGGAGCATGACTAACTCCCTTGTTTTCATTTGTATATCACTCATTACTAACACCCTTTCCCAAGCTGCACAGAGCACAGAAATTTATATCTTTGACATATTCTTATAGCTTTAAGAAGCCACATTTCTTGTGCAAAAATATTTTCATTTTGATCTACTCTTGATTTCAAGATATTTTTCAAAGAAAACTTGGTTGAATTTAGCCCTCACTCATATGTTCCCTCCATGTTAACAACTAACCCTACTACTTAGCTCCCTATACCCCATTATCCCTATTATTATAAACACCATGGTAGATAAACCCCAAAATGTCTATAAATATGCCTCCCCTGGTACTATAGCCATATGGTTTGTTTAAAAGGGAATCAAAATGACACCTGGTCACTTTGATGAACCTCCCAGGTCACCTCCTCTCATTCCATGTCATTCTGGTCATTTAACCCTTGTTTGCAAAGAAAAATCCTATTAAAGCCACTCCTACCCTTGACCCTTTTGCAAAAGATGGCACCCAAAAGTTCCCCGCCCTAAAAAATCCTTTTTCCCCTTCTCTTCCCTAAAAACCCATTGTCTAAAGTCGAAAAAATGAAAATTTAATTAAAAACGCGCGGGCAAATAAACCCACAAAACCCAAAAGACTGGACTGGACAGAGAGGCAATATTTAAATATTCCTCATACATTTACCACTTATTCTTGTATTATCAGACAGACAGCTTCCAATGCTCAATCAAGAAGCTAGACTCACAAGGGGAAAGAAGGTCTGTGATCTTCTGGTCTTCAGTCTTTCACCAGGTTCAGGATTCCCCCTACTCATACTGTGAGTTTATTGATCAATTTGTATATCCAGTCATCTGCCTGCTAAAGAGGACTCCCCCTGCAAGACTATCTAGGGATATGTAGAAGATTTTGCAGCTATCCAGAAGCTACAAAATTGGTGACTGGTACTTGTACCAAAACCACTCTGTTATCAGAATCTATGGCTGTGAGCTCTGCCCATACAGACTCCCAAAGTACGTTCCTATGAGGTTATTTGCTCTAGAGTACTATAGGCAACTGATAAACTCAGACCTAACACATTTTCATAGCGCCAAGAAGAAGGCCAACCTGAAATTCAGGGATCACCTAGGCCCATTCACAATGAACAAAAAGGATGGTTGGCAGGAAGCTGACCAAATACTAGGACAGCAACTCAAACTCAAGAAGAGTTTCTGGTGGGTCCCTTATGACCCTGAAGGTTTCATAAGTGCAAGAAGAGTCAAATATAGGCTGCAAGCCTATAAACACACCCCCCTCTCTCAAGTACAACAGTTTGTTAATCAGGATGAATGGGTGCCTGGATCAATAGTAGAAGAATTGACTCAGGAAGAATTAATGGAGCAAAATGTAAAAGACCTGGAAAAAACTCTTGACTTGGACTCTTGTCAACAGGTTTTCAAGCAAACAATCCAGACAGAAGAAGGCACCTCTACTGCACAGACAGCACAGGACATCCAGCAAGCTCCAGCAACAACTGCCAAAGGAAAGGAGAAGATGGATGAGCATCAAGAGACAGAAACAGGGCAGCCTAGTGCCTCAAAAGACCAGCAAACAACACAGGCTCCTCCACTGCAAACTGAACAAATCCAAAACCCAGTATTGCAGACCCCTCTGAATAATGAGAGAGGGAAGAAAAGGGACAGAGAAGAAATAACACCTCCTACAGGGTCATTGCAGCAACCAGAGGCCAAGAGGCCAAGGACAGACCCTGAAGCTGAAGGAGACATAAGTGAAGAGCTGGAAGAAAGCCAAAACAGGGAAAGGCAAGCAAGCCATTAGACGGCCACCAGCTCTGTCCAGATAGAACAGCCTCAGCAGCACACCGTGGAGGTATCTTCCTCCAGACAGCAGGGCCAGAAGCAGGCCACAGTCAAAGAGAATTTCATGGAGATCAAAGCTCAGAATGAATTACTAAGAGTACAGCTATATGAGCAGTTCCTCAACACAACCCCAGCCAAGAAACAAAGATTGATGGCTACCTTTGACTTTAAAGAAGAAAAGATGATTTTCACTCATCTGAAACCCAGAGTTCCACACCCAAAGACCCCAGCTGACTACTACAAGACTAATCTGGAGGTCTTTGCCAAAGACATACACCCCATGGACCAAATTGAGCTGCACAAGCAAACCGGGGAAATGGTGTATGCAACACTTGCTGATAGGGCAATGCTGGCCCATCAGCTAAAAAGAATCACTGAAACACACCAATAGACAGCTTGATTTGGAGAGGCTGTCCTCCTCCGCCAAAGATAACAGAATAAAAACTTTGGAGGATATAATTGTTGATCTTGGGCATGACCCAAAAGATCCAAAGGGGGTCAAGGCCCTTATAAAGAAAAAGGAGGATGACATAGCTGCATTGAGGAGGCAGGCAAAATTGCCTCCTACTATCCATCCTGACACAGCAGAGCTTGCCCAAGAAAAACAGGTGGATAAAGCTATGGAATTACTCCTGATCATGAACCAAAGGATAGTAGAAATGGAGGCAGAATTGGAGAAAGCCATGCAGGATAAAGAAGGGAAAACTGCCTCCCAGCCACCACAGACCTCCACAAACCTCCAATCTGACCCTCCAGCTCAGATAACAACAGCTCCTCCCACTGCTCCAGCACCTACCACTGCTACATCAGCAACTGGAGCAACTGTGGAAGCCACAGCAGCAGCAGAATCCAGCCTAAGCATGGAAAAAATGATGAAGGTTGTCAAAGAGTTGGTGGGCCAGGTCACAGAAATAAATACTGCCAAGGAGAAACTGGCCAAGCTGGAAGCCAGTTATGACAAGTCAAAAATGACTGTGGCAGAAAAGCAGAGAGAAGTAAAGACCTTGGAGGCCAAAATAAAAAACTCTAGAGAAAGAGTTGATGCTGGGCAACACCCTAGCAGAGATAAAAAGGATTGTTTGGGCCAAGATTTGCAAATCTATGCAAGATCAATGGAGGTCCATTCAATCCATTTTTGAGCAGGTAGAGCTGATAGAAATAGCTCACACAGAGATTCAGAGAGCCAGGGCAGCCCTGGGAATAATGCCTGAGCAGGCAACTAAGATGATCCACTTCCTTAATAACCGCACTAGGGAGGAGCTGGCGGATTTACAAATATCCAGCAGGACAGAGGCAATCCTCACTGCCAAAAAGGTGCTAACATTGAGGAATTTCACCCAGACACTAGAGAGGAAGTGCCAGGAGATGAAGGAAGAAATAGATGAGTTCAGAGCCAAAATGGCTATTTTGCAGGACAAAGGTCTTCCAAGTCTAGTGACTGGTACAGGACAGTTGCTGCCCTATAAGCATTACATGACAAGGGTAGATAACTATGTAGAAAACCAGATCACAGCCTCCAACAGCTCCACAGAAGAAACAGGGCCTCCATCTGGGAAAACCCTTTATGACAAGCTGGAGAATTTATTTTTCATAGAACATGAGATTAATCATCTGTTTGAGGTGCCTCCCAATTTTTATAGACTTACAGAGGCAGATGAGATAGTGGTAAAAATGAGGAGACATCAGTTGCCCCCGGCTGATTGGTGGCAAGCAATGTTGAAAATTTTGCCCAGATAAATCCACATTGTTTGTTTACCTTTTTTAGAACAGGTCAGCAGAACAGGTCAGCAGAATAGGCCAACACACAGGTACAGCAAGCAGCTTACAGGTGACTTAGCAATCCACTCAGAATATCAAGCCAAAGAACGCAGCATTTAAAGCACTGCTACCACCTACTTTTTGCAGCCAAAAGTCAAATCTGTCTGACAAAGGAATGTCAACTATCTCAGCCTTTAGGGTTACATTTATGTATCATTTACTTTTTTGTAAGAGAGTTGGTGGTGCAATTTATTGCACCATAACTCTCCACTAAGATATTTTCATACCCTATTTTTTGTATAAATATCCCCTCAGATAACGCACTGAGGGTCGGTTGTAAGAGTATTCTTTCTGAAGAACTCTGTTGTATACTGAGGACTTTTGTTAATAAAATTGCTGATGGAGATTGCTGGTGTCAATACTG
>APFE030838288.1:142657-155242 GCA_000404065.3 Pinus taeda | reverse complement strand
ACATGGTGAATACTGTTTAAGAATTCTTAACTGCTCTCAAGCATTATTTCCATGTTTTCTTCATTAGCATAGTGAAAGATTCTTAATTGCCTATCACTTACTAATGTTCCACCACTCATCAACAAATCTGATATATTGTTTTCACATATGCCTAACTTGCTCTGCAGCAACACTTTGTCTTCACATATCTATTTCTTAAAGCATAAATATTTCAACTCCATTGCCCAATGGAACAAACTGTCCAGTAAATCCGAATTTCAGTTCTAAAGAGAATCATCAACCCACAAAAATCAAACAAAACAGTGCATCGTAACTAGTCTAAAACAGTCATCAAACAAAGCTAAAACCATACAGAGAGAGCCCTCTCTGGTTGCAGGTAGACTAGGACCTGCAGCTAAAAGATTGGTCAGTGGTTACCTCGGCTGCTATTCCCTTGGGAGTCAAAGGGAACAACCTGAGTGATAACACCAACTCCTGCTGCTCCATGTTTGCATCCAACTATTCAAGCGCATGTTCTATCTCATGAGCAAAGTCTTTCCCCTGCGATAGTTCACCTTGTTCACCTGATGCCAGTTGTTCAGATGAATAAACTACTTGTATGGGTGCTGCTTCGTCTATCTTCACATGATGCGCTCACTGCTATATCTATTGCTATTGCGCTTCCTTCTCCTATTGGCACTACTCTCTTTTTTTCTACAGCTTCTTCCCCAACTCATGCAACTACTTCTCTACTTCTTCCATTCTCTTCTTATCCCTCTGCCTTCGCGTGATGCACTTGCTGCATTGCTGCCTCTTTGCCCGAATAGACATAGCTAGTTGCTCTACAAGTGGATCTGCTCGAAACTTGTAGCTTTTCTCCTCCTCCACACAGTCGACAATCTTCCTCTTCCCTTTGTAGTTGTTGGGAACAGGTCCCCTGGGGTCAATTTTGGGGTTAAAAGCCTAAGTTTTGGGGCAAAAAGCACAAATTTTGTATAAAGGAATGTAAATTCTTCGCATTTTGTAGTCAAGGAGTGTGAAGATATCAAGAGTTAAAAAGGGTTTCCACCCTTAGTTTAGATAGGTTGTGTCAGCTTGATGAGATCCACCCTTGGTTCGTGGACCAAGGGATTGTATAAAAAGAAGCGTTAGAAGCGTTTTTAGGAGGCAAGTCATAGTTGGAGTCATTGATGAGTCTATGAAGAGCTAAGAGCGAGAGTCTTAGTGTAGGAAAGAGGCTCAGCAGCTAAGTGTGCAGAGGCCTAGGGTAGAAGTCTGCAACTGAGTGCGTGGACCCCTGCAGCTGTGTGTGCAGGGAAATTAGAGTCTGTACTGGAAATATGAGTCATCAATAAAGAGAAGTATTTTGAAATCACTTTGTATTTTACTTCTATCAATTACATGTGATTATGTTATGTTAAGCACTGGGTTTATGTTTTATTACTAATTTGATGCACGAATCTATATATTTTCCTTTGTTATATGAACGCAAGTAGAGATATATGTTTATGCAAAGATAATATTAATTGCATGGTAGAGTTGGTGAACACTTAAGATAATTCAGGAAACTATACATCAAAGTAGATACAAAGGCACGTAAGTGCTTGAATTGCTTGTTAGGGTTACACGAAGGACGATCGCAAACCTTCGTGGAGGTTATAAAAGACTACTAAAGAAGTACATTGATAAGTCCTAAAGGCTTATCGATCTGTGTGAAGGCAGAGTCAAAGTGTCAAACCAACATCACAACCATCTTAGGGTGCAGAAACTTGGTTCCTGCATCCCCCCATACTGCTTCGGGTGAGAATTTAGTGCACGCCCCACGAGATGATGCCGAAAGGCCCAGTAGTATAGGGATTTTCTTGGCTGATTAACTCTGAACCTGCGTGAGGGCCCATCAAGCCAACAAATGGTTCTGTTGCTAGGACTGGGATATGCATAACGAGATGTGTGATGTCGCATCATTGGAATCCAACTAAGAAGGAGATTAAATACTAGTTGGATAGAAATATCCACGAATTTTTGGTGCAAGAAAACATGAACCCACAATTGATAAAAGAACAGTGGTTGGACAGATATCTGTACATAGAAATACACGAAATATTCTTCTATTCCTTCCCAGTTGAATTATACGAGTGGATCTTGAAGTTGGCAGATGACCAAGGGAGGTGGAGGCTTGATGGTCTAATTGTATGGACCTAGAGTTAGTGCATAAATTGGAAGCCTCTGAAGATAAGATCACGTGAGTTGTCGATTATTGGCTTGACCGTATCATAGGAGGGTTTTTGACAGAGTTCACGGTCAATACTTCAGTTAGTTATAGCGAAGCAGAGTGCCACTTCTTCAAGGGGATGTGAGGTATGTATTTGAAATCATTAAATACTTGGATTAAGATGCTCTTGTGTGAAAAGCGGGTCATTCAGTTACCTTGATGTTTGGGGCTACGCGAAGTGGAAGGAATTTTAGGGATGGAGGAAGAAAAGGTCCTTAATATAGCCAGTTGATTGAGCCTCCTCTGAGTGATGATGAAGGAGTAGCACAGGCTTCTCCGCTGAGCGCTATTCAGTTGATAAAACAAGGGTTCCAACGAATACCTACACTACCTCCATCCTCATCTCATCCATCCACACCATCTCCATCCTCACCTCCACCTCTTACCTCGTCACCCACACTACCGCCCCCTCCACCGTTCAACATGGCAAACTCTGTAAAGCTACCTGTGTTCAAGGGCATAGGAAATGAAGATCCAAACCAGTTTTCGTTCGTAATGTATGGGAATCTCAGGGTATCATAGATAATCAAATGAAGAAAGCAATGTTGGTTAGTGCTTTACAGGACCGCGCACTAACATGGTACATTAAGTACAACACTAATAACCTGACATTTGTGTTGGTGGATATCCAAACTGCACTAAATAAGGAATTTAGTAGACCTAAGTCTCAAGCACAATCCATTGTGGATTCAAAGAGATTATGATGAAGCCTGGAGAGACGCACTGGGATTTGGATCAAGGACTAAAGTGTACAATTCATGAAGCCAACATGAATCTCAATGATGGGCAACACTGCAAATGGTTTGTGGCGTCACTCCTGCCTCACCTAAGGGTTATGCTGTCACAACAAAAGATCGAGACCCAGGTGGGAGCTCTAGAAATGATGATGAGATTGCACGAGACACTAATGTAGGATATTACTTTGGGGGTTGAGAAGATTCACGAATAGTTGCAGAACCTTTGCCTCAAAATGAAAACTCTGAAGAAAGATAAAATAGCTTGGCCAGAGGTGCACGAAGATGTCTAGTGCCTAAAATGTAAAGGTCAGGGGCATGAGAAGGATCACTGTCCAATATTTTGAAATTATGTTGTAGCTGGGGGACCAATGCCTCTGAGGCTAGAGGTTGCAACAAGGCCATGTAGAGGGTACATGCTATGGTGTGCCATCTGCCAGGTAGTTGGGAAACATGTGGCCGACAATTTCCATTTGCTATAGAAATTCGTACAGACACCACAACATATATTCTGCATTGTTTTTCAATCAATAGGTCATGATGAGCGCAATTTCCATATTTATGGATTAATGATGGACAAGACACTTACAAACAAGGTGTAAGCAAAAATGCGACCTTTGGACCGAGGCATTGTAGGAGCACGAGGTGAGTATCAAGGGTATGGACAAGGCCGAGGTGGAGGAGGACCTAGTAGAGGTCAAGGGCAACTTATTTGATACAATTGTGGAGGACCAGGCACTACGCGAGAGACTGCCCAAATATGACACGTCTTTCAGGCTGCTATTGTACTCAATTTGACCATGCGATGGAGGATTTCCTTATATTGTTGGCTAAGATTCGCGAAAAGGGGGTGCAAGCTCCGAAACTGACTCAAAACCTATAGATGATGAGGGATGAGCCTTGTGAGGAAGACCCTAAGGTAAACATTATGCTGCAAAGTGGAACGATGACTGGTGAGGATAAGGGGAAGTAGCCCGAATAAGGTGAGTGGTCCAAAAAACACCAAAAAAGGAGGCTAGGTTTGATCTGGAATGCGCAAAAGAAACATTTATGGAAGCAAAGAAAAGTTTCACTGAGGCCTCTACCTCAGGAAATCAGGAGAAATCGGTTGAAGAAATGGACCCATCCATGATTACCACATTCTTGGAGACCTGCATGAAACTACTCCACGATAGTAAGGCTTTGAAGGGACTTTAGGAACTGATCAATTGGTGCACTGGCAAGGAAAATGCTACTAACTAACCGTGCATAGTCAGAAATCTTGGTAAGCATAAGGCAAGGACTGGACATGAGATGAGACTCATCGCGTAGATAAGAGAATACAAAATGGACCAAGTTATCTTGGCCCTAGGGTCTGATGTGAATGTTTTGTCGAAAAAAACATGGGAAAGAATGGGGAGACCTACACTACAGTGGTCTCCGATTCAGTTAAGGATGGAAAATCAGCAGAAAATCATCCCAATGGCGAGGTTGTAGTGGGTAACAATTGACATCGAAGGCACGAGCGCAACAACGGATTTTGAAGTAATAGAGATTGTGGATGATAGCAATCCCTACCCCACGCTCCTTGGGATCAATTGGGCCACTAACATGAATGGGGTAATCAACCTGAAGAAGTGAAAGATGATATTTGAGAAGAAATCACTTTGTGTAGTGGTGCGACCCGATCCTACAGAAGGACCACTCTATACACAACTGGTCCGCGATTATGAAAGTGATGATGATTTGGACCAGATTTACAAGATAATGACGCGAGATCATTATTGGGTGAATCTAAGAACAAACAGACGTATTGCATGGGACTATGAGAGCTCCTGCACATTAGATTTAGATGAAGAACTAAAGCACTGGTAGAATTGACTGCATGAAGTATCTATGCTACGCTTTAATATGATGACCAAGTCATTGCACTGTGTATCATCAAAGGTAAGAAATCTGCCTCATTATGATGGGTTAACTGAAGTTGATCACTTTTTGGATGCATTTGAAAGGGAAGTACCAAAGAAGCATCGCTTCCAGGCATTATATTGGGTGCTTTGGACTACACCTGCAAGATGGTGGGGTATGCACAAGGACAGTTTTGAGGATTGGTGCGAATATAAAAGGATGATGAGGATACGCTTTGGCCACCCGAAGGTACGACTAACAGAAAAGTATGATGGGAGAAATGATTCGCGTGATCATTTGGCCAAATGGACTGAAGTATATGGTTCAAAGCCTCAGCTGGAGTGGGTCCATCTGTTTTGTCACACCCTGGATGTTATACCAATCCATTGGTACTTGGAGACAAAACTCTGTCATGGCACTAAATAATGGGATGTTTTGCACCAAGGATTTCTGATGACGTTCAATTTTGAGGATGGATGTGAATCTATCGATGAAGCATTGCAGGAGGTTAAGATGACCATTTTTAGGATACAGTAGGATCCTCTAGATTTGATTCAACCTGATTAGACCAAATACCTGAGCCATGCGCTGGAGTGCTACGATTTCATAGTGGAAGAAGAAGACGAATACCTAAGGAAGATTAATATTATAGAGGCTGAAGGACACTGCGAAGTTGAAGGACCACAGCTAGAGAACCCAGACATAATTGAGCTACTCAAGACTAGGAAAGTGAACATTGGTACGGAGGTAGAGCCAAAGTTTGCAAAGATTGGGGACTACTGGGACAATGCGATAGTAGATAAGGTCACTGAACTACTCTGTGAATATCATGATCTGTTTCCCACAAAGTTTTCAGATCTGAAAGGGATAATAGGGGAGCTATGTGTCATGAATATCACCCTAAACCTTGGAAACAAAGACCTTACGACCTCAATCCGAGGTATAAAGAAAGGGTCCACTTAGAGTTAGACAAGATGCTTGCAGTAGGTATTATTGAACTAGTGGAAGAATCTAATTGGGTAAACCCAATAGTAGTTCAAGAAAACAAGTAAAAGGAAGAAATAAGGATATGCATAGATATCAGGAAGTTGAATGATGCCTGCGTGCATGATCCCTTCCCAACCCCGTTCACCGATGAGGTCCTGGATAATGTAGGCAGCCAGGAAGCATATTTGTTCACTGATGGGTTATGTGGGTAGCACCAGATCAATATCGCATCGGAGGATCAAAGTAAGATGACATTCATGACTGAATGGGGATGCTTCTAGTATACAATGATGTCCTTTGGGCTAAAGAATGCGTCAATTAACTTTTCACATGTAGTCATCATGGCGTTCAAAGACTTCATTCATAAATTTCTAGAAGTATACTGTGACGATTGGACAATGTTTGGATTGGTAAAGCATCATGTGGCAAGTCTGCATTTGATTTTAGATACATGCCAAAGATACTAGATCACACTCAATCTAAAGAGATTTTTGTTTTGTGTCCCTTTTGGGATCTTGTTGGGCCATGTGGTATGCATACAAGGCTTGATGGTAGACTTAGCAAAGATTGCAGTCATTATCAATTTGGAGGAGCCAAGGAGAGTGAAACAGTTGCGTGCAACGTTGGGGCATACAGGATACTATAGGAAATTCATCAAGAGCTATTCCCAAATCACTACACCGATGGAAAAATTGTTAAGAAGGATGTTACATTCTGTTGGAATGAAGAATTCCAGAAGATATTGGATGTGCTGAAGGAGAAAATGGTCACCGCGCCGATCCTAGTCTTCCCAAATTGGAAGAAGAAATTTCATGTACATGTGGATGCATCATGTATTACACTGGGAGCAGTACTTACATAGACCGGTGAAGGGGACTTGGATCATCCTATAGTGTTCGCATGCATGAAGTTTTCCAAAGCAAAGAAAAAATATTCCAAAACAGAGTGTGAAGGATTAGCTATGGTTTATGCACTCCATAACTTTAGGCACTATTTGTTGGGCATACACTTTAAGATGTATACAGACCATTCTACATTGAAATACCTGGTCATCAAGCCTGTGTTGGGGGGGAAGATATGCAGGTGGCTGTTGTTGTTCCAGGAATATGATCTTGAATTTATTGTGGAACCAGGACACTTGAATGTTGGACCGGATCATTTGTCGTGCATTGAAATGGGAAAGGAACCTATGAATTTGGAGGAAGGACTACCCAACGTGCAGTGCTTTGTAGCACACATTGCAGATAGTCACTTTGAAGATGTTATCCACTTCTTGATGACAGGAACGACCCCGTAAAGTTATACAAGTCAACAGAAGAAGGAATTGTTAGTGCGTGTGGCATATTTTTCTATCATTGTAGGAAAATTGTACAAATCAAGATAAGATGAAGTATTGCGATATTATACGCCAAAGTTTGAATGAAACAACATCCTTGCTGACACTCATAACAGAGCCATGGGAGGTCATTATGCAAGAAAAGCAACAACACAGAAGATTCTATGCACTGGGTTATGGTGGTTGACCTTGCATAATGATTCAAAGGTGTATTATAGGGCATGCAATGCATGCCAAAATATGGGCAGACCCTCACACAGGGATGAGCTTCCACTGAATCTATAGATATCACTATAGCCCTTTGAGAAGTGGGTGATTGACTTTGTAGGACCAATTCAGCCTCCAGGGAAGAAGACGGGTTTGCGGTACATCATCACCATGACTGGGTACTTAACTAGATGGGCAGAAGCACAACTTGTGAAGGACTATAGAAGCACGACAACAACAAAATTTATCCTTAAGTATGTGCTGAGAAGGTTTGGTTTTCCAAAAAGTTTAATGAGTGCTCACGGTACGCATTTTCTTAAAGAGACGATCAGCGCGATGACGGAAGAGTTTCAGGTTTACCATCAGAAGAGCACACCCTATCACCCACAGGCTAATGGCATGGTAGAATCGTTTAATGAGATACTAGAAAACATGCTAACAAAGGCTTACAATGCTCAAAGGAATGAAGGGGATGTGCGCATACCCACGGTGCTATGAGCTTACAGGATGACTTACAAGAAGCTTATTAGACAAATGCCATTCAGATTGGTTTATGGCATGGAAGTTATGATGTCAATGGAGTACATTGTACCTAGACTGCGCATATTGTTATTCACAAGAATGGCGAATCACGGAGCCTTGGAAGAGAGGCTCGCGCAGCTAATAGAACTTGAGGAGGATCAATTTCTTGCTAGATTTCATCAACAAGAACAAAAGGAGCGCAAAAAGGCATGGCATGATCGGCACATCAAACTAAGCACCTTCAAGGTAAATGATCTGGTTTTGTTATATGACAAGAAGTTTGATAAATTTCCATGGAAATTTAGGATGCATTAGCTCGGGCCCTATGTCATCAAGGAGATTACCGATGGTGGAGCAGTTCAGCTAGTAAAATTGAATGGAGAACCTTTCCCAGGATGGGTGAATGACATCAGATTGAAGCCATACACTGGTGATTTGGCTAAATGAATACATGATGGCAGCATGGTCTTATCACTCCATGCAGCTGAAAGGAGGCGAGAGACTATAAACTACATTGCCTAGGTTGGCGAGCTGCATGATTGGGGAATTGCGCGGAATGAAGAAATGTCACAGTATCAGTAGAAACGAGGAGGGAGTTGTGCTATCCATGAAGGGACCATGTAGGGCAGCCAGAAAGTGACCGTTATGGTCATTGTTCATGACTTGACAGTGGGAAAACAACCAAATGGAGTGGGGGGGCAGTATTTAATTCAAAATTTAAGGGTAATATCTGTGAAAATCTGCTACCAATCCAACATTTATGAATGAATTTTGGGGGGAACAGTTAGATTTGAATTTGAAAATGCTATAAATTACAGGTGGTATTTTGAGAATTGAGGTATTAAGCTCTTAGGCATGTATGAACCCTGAGATCTTTGAAGCTGTGATAGTAAGTTCAGTTTTTGAGAAATTGCCAACAGAAATGCAGGAGTTGTTGTCTAACATTATGTCGGTGCTTGCAGAAACCGTGAGTGTAGGAGAAGCAATGACAACTGAAGGAAATACCCCAGAGCTAGTAATGGCAGCTGAGGGAGTTGCCTCGAAGGTTGAAAGCATCGAAGTATTGGAAAAAGTGCCTAAATCACTGAGGACACCCAGGTCGAGGTCTAAACCAACCAAGGAGGGTCCAAAATCAAAGAAGGATAAACAAAAGGCACAATAGCTAGTGCACGCATCACCCAGAAAGCACCCATAGATGGGAAAGCCCACCGCATAGGAGAAGGGCAAGGTGATTGACCTAGAGCCTGAAGCCGATGTTGAAGAACTCAATGTGGGTGTAGACAACATTGATATGGAGGGGGCAGAGCATGTTGATGTGAAGGGGTCTGACCACATTTCTAAACTTCTTGAGTACATTCCTCTACGCAGAGGCAAGGCAAAGGTTCTGAATGATATTGATAAAAGTAAGGTCACACTGCACACACCCTTACTATCGGACCAAACTGTCTTTGAAGGACTGTGCCTGGGGTGCATATCCCTTTTAAAATTGAAATAAGATTTGGCTAATATATAATGCTTTCCCCATTTAGCAACAGACCAATTCATGCACCGTGTCTTCTACAAAGACTCTGGTGTGACTGTATTGGAGCCAAGGAAGTGGGTAAAAGGGGTGGATAAGGCAAGTCTAATAAACATGCTTTGGGTACTGCATTACAACCGCACACCCATAACCATGGCAGTGATCAAGAAGTTGATGTGTTTGGTGCATGATGGTTGTCTGTGGCTAGAAGAGCCGATACCCATCACTAACATGCTGATCCATAGGATTACTCAGTAGAAAATTCGGCTATGGCGTTTGGCAGAAAGGAAGGAAAGCGCGACCTTGCTGAAGCAATGAAAGATAAATTCAAACTCACTAAGAAGCCACGTGGTACACCATCACAAGTATAACTGACCCTGCAGTCAAAGTAGCAACGCAAATCTTGGAAGGAAATATTATGTGGAAGTGTCACGCAGACGAAGTGTCGACACCAGTAGTAGCTTTAGCGGCCCTGTTAAGTCCCTATAATATTAGTGATCCCCCCATTACTATTGTCATTTTATCCCTTATTGCTATTATTGTGCCCCTATTGTCCCCATATTGTTATTATTGTGCCCCATAGAATCCCTCTATTGTTATTTTTGTGCCTTTATATTATTATTGTTAGGTCAGCTTGGTTATATTGTGACCCCATAGACTCCTATATAGAGAAAGGACATTTTGTCATTTGAATCATCTAAGAATTGTTCATTTGTGTAATTTAAAGGAGGTTTCCCCCTCGAAGAGGCTTATTTCTAAGGCGTTGATCTATCTTTTCTATCTTTTTGTGAGCTGGTTTCATAACATTCAGTATCAGAGCTTTGGATTCTAGGGTTTCGCTGCTCCAAACAGGTCATCATGGTATTTTTGCTATAACCTTTTTTTTCTGTGATGTTTCAGAAGCTAAAAAAAAACCCATTTGAGAAGAAATCATGCTGAAGCTCGGGTCCAAATTTTCGATCTTTTCTCACTTTATTTTCAGAGATATGATTTGAGGAAGTTAGGGTTGTTGCAAGTTCCAGAATTTCATCTAAAATAGGTCATCGTGGAAGTTTCACTATAACTTGTTCGCTATGAAATTTCAGAAGCTAAAAAAAATACCCATTTGAGAAGAGAGTGGTATGAACCTCGGGTCCAAATTTCAAATCTTTTCTTGCTATATTTGTGGAGATATAATCTGAGACATTTAGCGTTTCTGTAGGCTTCTGAATTACATCCTAAATAGGTGACCTTGGGAACATCGTCATAACTTTCTCTCTAAGCATGATATTGAAATTTCGTAAGAATTTGCAAAACGAGGATAGATTGTAGTTTTCTGTGTCTTGGTTTCAGGTCCTAAGGTTGAAACAGTGACACGTGGCATGTCGTAGAAGTTCACTCTACTGAACTAGTCTATAATCAGGTCACCCTGGGAGATTTGGCGTAACTCTTCCTTGGAGAATCCAATTTCGATTAGACTGGTGGCATTGGAAAGAGGACGCAAAGGGCTATTGTAGGTCATGATTTCAGAACTAGGAGATCCAAAATGGAAGAGGTACATTAGATTCAATATCAAGCTCCTACAAAGAAAAAAAAGGTGTGTATTTTTTTTTAAATTATTGCATAAGCTTGGTTTGAAAAATTAGTTTGAAGGAATTCAAGGGGCATACTGAAGTATTATTATCGGTAATTGATTCCCCGAAGAAAGAAAATGGAAACACCTACTAAGCAACCTGAAAGCTCTAGCATGACTCATGAAGAAGAGGAAGAAATGCAACATGATATATCAATATTACGAAACCAAGTGCAACAAATTTCACTCTCACAAAAGGTAACAGAAAATAAGATGGATGGTTTAAAGAAAGACGTAGAAGCTAATATGGATGGTTTAAAGAAAGGAATAGAAGCTAATATGAATGAATTAGAAACTAAGATGGACGACGTGGAGGCTAAGATGGATGACGTGGAGGCTAAGATGGATGGTGTGGAAGCTAAGATGGATGATTTAAAGAAAGGCATGGAAGATTTGCAGACAAATTTGAAGACAGATTTGATAAATTTTCTACAATGAATGCTTACTAATGGAGAAAGGGTAGTAAAGGAAACTCAGGATGAGAAAAAAATAAATGTTAATCATGATTTCATCGACTCTAATGTTGGATCAAAGAACCACCATGTTCCAAAGATCGATATGACGAAGCTTGATGGCAAGGATCCCGAAACATGGATACTACAGATGGAGGAATTTTTTGATCTCCATTATGTGAAAAACACACAAAAGGTAGACATTGCTGTTACACTGAAATTTGTCACCATGACTATCTGCAGTTAATATGGCTCCATCAATAGCCATATTATCCTCCTTGTCAAGCCTCATACCTCTGCTCTTCATGTCAAACTTCAAGAAAGAGAGAAAGTCATTAAAAATCATGTTTATCTCTGGGTACGCAGGTTCTCTCTACCTTGCCTGCGTGTACGCATCCCAAGCTCATTGTACCTACATACTTGTACGCTCTGTAAGTCAAGGGATGGGTGCGTACTCCTGTAAAGGTCAAAAGGCGCGAGTTTCATCTTAAAAAAGTTACTTGTGGTCACTTCTAGAGCTTTCTAGAAGAGTGTTTGACGTGTATTGAGCGCCTCCAGATGGTTCATGCATCCCTATGATAGAGGAACTTATCCCATCAAGAGAGGAGCTACCCCATCCAAAAGAGGGAGTATCCCATTGATGTTGGAACTGAATAACTTCCTCTAGGACACTATAAATACAGGCATTGGGCCAAGGGAGGGGAGGTTGAAAGCTGAACATTCCAAAGGGTAGATGCTGCTGGAATTAGGACTTCCATTGTAAGCTTGTGAGGAGAGATTACCATCCTTTCTTGTTTCACTTGGAAGTGGGTGAGCTTGTCAAAGTAGAGGAAAACTCTTGCTGGACCCTGGGAGGAACTTGCACAACACCAAGGCTCAGGTTGTAATGGTTTCTTTTTTGTTTCCTTAATACAAATAAGTCCATTTTCTCAATGATTTGTTGTTAATGAATTGTTTCATATACTCCTTGGTCTATATGTTGAATATACTTTGTTTTATGGAATATTCAGGTGTTATGTAATCGTTTGATTGTTAGTGTATGCAGGTTTCAAAGTGAAGGAGGAGCTCATCTGGATCG